>CAJPEX010000139.1:0-153743 GCA_905338405.1 Notodromas monacha | reverse complement strand
ATCAAATTTTGAAACTCAAATTTCACTCACTTCCCGACTAGCTATCAAGCTGAAACTTTCAGGATAGCCTAGAAACTGATGACAATGCAATCTTATGTGAAAAAATTAATTTTAAGAATATTTTTTAAAAAGAATAAAATAATTATAGTAGATTTCTATAATAAAACTTTGAGCAGGTTTTCCTTGGCCCCAAGAAAAAAACCCATGGTGAACTGAATTGGTCGCAGAGGTCCGAGTTCAATCCCACCCCCTGGAACATTTTTTTTTCTAATTAATTAACATGTTTTTATTAACTCACTTTCTTGTCTGTTTGTTTGTCCGGATCAAATTTTGAAACTCAAATTTCACTCACTTCCCGACTAGCTATCAAGCTGAAACTTTCAGGATAGCCTAGAAACTGATGACAATGCAATCTTTTGTGAAAAAATTAATTTTAAGAATATTTTTTAAAAAGAATAAAATAATTATAGTAGATTAAAAAATTAATCTAAAAAACCATGTTTTCAAAAAGCAAAAAATAACCTTAAACGTGGTGCGCATGGAGATTGTTGGGAAGAAGTGAAATACAAATGAAATAGATGCGCACCAGGTTTAAGGTTATTTTTTGCTTTTTGAAAACGTGGTTTTTTTAGATTAATTTTTTAATCTACTATAATTATTTCTATTTGTTGCCAATCAGAGGCCAGATAATATTCAAGTATGTTCTGGAATTTTCTGGTCAAATCACCTGACCCAAGAAATTCCAAAAATATTATATAAGCTCAAAATTATTTTAATTCAAGAGTCAGTCTGTCCTGAACTCTAGGAAAATCATCTTCTTTCCTTTTAATTGATAGGTGTGCACAAATCTGTGTTTTCCCTGGGTGTTATTGAATTGTGTTATTCAAATTTGTTGTGTGCATTGCTTGTGTTCATTCTTTGGAATTTTTGAATCTATTCAACTCTGCTGAAACTGTTGATAAAAATGATTGAAAAACTAGGAACATATATTCAAGGAAACCCCTTGAATATGTATATATTCATATGTTTACTGTATATGTATATATTGCATATATTCAAGGAAAACCCTCGAATATGTGTTCTTGGCCTTCAAAAGGATGATGGCCTGTATTTTTACTTATGTTTTTTCTGATTGTTGATCACAAGAGTTACCCAATTATTCAAACTTCTGTGTCCCTTCTCTACATATACCCATAGTCAATTTTTGCCAAGTTTGTTTACCAAGGTGTGCTGATGGCAATCACACAATCAAATTGGTAAGAAATAGTACCCAAATTACACCAAATTATTGTTTAAATTCTTACGTTTCAAAAGGTTAACGTGATCAATTGATGGCATCCAAGCACTTTTTCTGTCTAAAAAATTTTGTTGAGCAAAAAAATCCATCATGTGAGTATTTTTTTTTCTTGCCATTTAAAAATATTGCAACGCCAATTGAGCCGTTAAGCGAGACATTCATTATAAAGGGAATCTCTGCAAATAACACAAGTATGGTAAATCAAAGCAAAGTTTGTGCGTCATTGCCCTATTTTTCTGTAAATTGTTCTAAATCATGTTTTATTTTTCAGGAAAATTGCAACCAAATAACTGTATATACGGCAACAGCAAAACTGAACTCTCTCTCTACAACGAAATTCCAGGGACCACACAAATTATTTGCAGAGAGTCTTTTGTTGTAGAGAACCTCTTCTATAGGATTTGGAGGAAACCCACCAATGAGGCACCAAAAAAATCGTTAAACAGATTTTTTTAAATCTTTGTAGAAAAAAAAGGTTCTATAGAGGGAGTCTGCATGTAATGATAAGTTTTTTGGACAATTCACATATACATATATATAGATATATATATATATATATATATATATATATACATGCAGTGAGACCCCCACATGCAGACAACTCAACCTGTGGACAATTCAACATAGGGACACTTACTTTCTAATAAAAAATTAATAAGAAAGGCACAACATCAGGACACTGACTTGAAATAGGGACATTTTGTGATAAAATTGCAATAACGTTTCAGGCCAAATTACAAGAAACAGATATTTCCAACCCTAAAATTGATGTAAGCAAAGTTCTTGTGCATATCTCTCACCAATTTACCATCCATTTAGCTAATTTAAAAAAATTACCTCCAGCAGAGAGGGACTTCCTTCTCTCTTTTTCACTTGAATGTTTTTTTTTTTACAGAGAATGCCAACATTTCTGTGTACTCTACAGATGTATCAGAATTCAATTCCCCAAATATTCATATTGTGTTGAAATACATTGATTGGAATCAGTTTAAATTGGGAGACAATTTTTATTTTCATGGAATTATGGTGAGTATTTTGTACATAAAACACCAATTAAAATCTATATAATGTAAATCTAAGGGAAAATGAGACCTGACTTAGGGACATTTCAACTTAAGGACACTCTTGATGCACCAATTGCGTCCGCATCTCGGGGTCTCACTTGTATAATATATATATATTTTTTCCTGCGGGTCACATTCCTTGCAAACTATGTAGAATTTATTGCACCTTTTTTCGTCTTCTGCCATGAAGGTTACCCGTGAAGAATAAATACTGCATGAACAACATGCAAACCTTACCTGGCAGGGATTCGTCGAAAGTCGGGTCCTCCCGCATGTCCAGCTCGTTCATGACCATTTCCCACACGGCGTGGCTGCGGGTGGGACAGTTTTGCAGGTTGCCGTAGCAGGCGTGAGGCATGCGGAAGTAGAGCGTGTAGGGCCACAATGGCGGGTTCGTCAGCGGCGCCGTCACCGTCGAGTCGTACAGGAACGCTTGTTCCTCCATCATCGTAAACTAAATATTAGTCGCCACCGCCGCCACCATTAGCACCGAGAAAAACGAGAACAACAGATCGCGTAGGAAAAAAAAAGAAGAAAACAACCGAATTAATCGCTTTCTTTGAGAAAAAGTGGATCGGATATGTATGTATGTATGTATGTCTAAAGGGTATCCAGTTTTAGCAAAGTTTGCAACTGAAATTCAAACCACTTTCGAATGTCCAATCTAGCTGAAATTTTCCACACTTGCCAAAAATCAAAGACAATGCAATGTTTCAAAATTTCAGAATTTTTGAATGGCTGAAAATCTGTAAAACTTAAAAAACACAAATTACCATAAAACACACTTTTAACCCCTTTAAAACTGTTCAAATTGATTTAAATTTTGGGGTTGTATTTATCAAGCATTGCTTCAAACATTGTGAGAGTTTCATAATTTTTGAGCGAAAAATGAATTTTATATTTGAAAAGAAAGAACTTTTGAATTTTTTCCATTAGACCACTATCCCAAGACATTTTTGGAAAAGGTTTATTTTCCCATAAAGTATATTTTTATGTTTAAAAAAAATATACTTAATTTACTTATATATTCTCATCACTTTCTCATCAAACATGGCGTCAGAGAACAACAATTTTCAGACTATTAGTTTGACATTTTTAATTACAGTAAGTCAGAATTTAATAATCCGGGAATTTGCTTTAAGGTGCGCACATTTTCGACGAGCTTTTATGCAAGATTTCGCTTAGTTTTTTTTTACACGCGCTGTTTTAATCGCGTGATATTTATGATCAAAACTTGATTGCTTCGGAAATTAAAATGTTCTTTACCTGATTATTGCCGCCGACTCGCAGATACGGTGCTCTCAGGCCAACGACCGAGTTGTCAGTGATATTGGCGAATTTTTCAATGATGATCCGAGACCCGGCCATTTCTCGGGCCCAGTCGTCGATGGATGCTTTCGACCAAAAGGTTTCGTTGTTCGTGTGTCTGGGGAAAGAAGTGTGAGCGTTAAATAATAATCCGCAAATTATGGACTGCATAGTATGGAACCGGAAGCGACGATGCAATAGCGACAAAAAAAAATGAAACGTGAAAGCGAGTTCCGGAGGAAACCTTTTTCTTCAACCCAACAGCCGCACTCACTTCCCTCGATTGAAATGTGAGAGAAAGTGTGCTACGAGAAATTATTTAAAGACGTGCGACGATGTCAATTTAAAATACAGGCTTTTTATTCTTGTTGAATTTTTTTTTTAAACGTGATAATGAGCTCTTTCTCGGTTATACAGCACTCGCAATTTCTGCGGCGTCATCTACATTTTTCGGTTCGAGCAAAGGATACGTGCTGGTGGTGAATTTTAAATCGAATTTCTCCTAAAAACCAATGAAATGAAATTAGGTTGAGAAAATGAATGAGCTGTTGAACCTTCATAATTAATTTAATTTAATAATTAATTAATTTACGATCATCATTTTACGATGTTGCACATAATTTTAATGATAGTCTATAATGAGGAGCTGTCAGCAAGAATTTTGAGAAAATAATCGTGAATCGTGATAAAAATGACAGATGGGTTTTTTTTTCTAACAAAATAATATTTATGAGCGATTTTATTTTTGTTATACTTGGAAGGATTTCATCTTAAAATAATGAATAAATAATGTACTGTAGTTTGTTGCCTTTGTTTCTATTCTCACAGGCAAAAATAATATTTTCACCATAGACTACTTTTCATTTGTTTTTACTTTATTTCAACAGAATTTGCGTCCGTAACAAGAATATTAAACAACCGTTTTTATTTTTTTAATGCTGCGCTAAAAAAAATTCACCACGCGCTAATTTTAAATAGACCTGATACAGCTTAAACCTTAAAATACGTTTATACCGGATTTAAATTTGGCTTGGCTACGAAATTTAATGAGTTTGATTCCTCCTTGAATATTATCGTACCATATCTTTTAATACAGTACTGTATTGTATTTCAAAAACACACGAACATTTGTATCTCCACTGGTTGATCGAAAAAAATAATAATACAGCAGCACTTGTATTTAGATTATTTTAAACGATATTCCAGGAAACTTAATTTCAGAAATAGGTCGGATATGTTTAGACAAAGGAATAAGACATTTATAAGTTGCCATTTTTCCTCGGAACACACGATGAAAGCACGCATGGAATTCAGCAGCAAAAGAACCTGGAAATGTCCCGTAAATCATGCTGCTTGAAGACGAGTTGAAAAAGAAATGGAAAAAGAGTTCGAAGCACCGAAAACGTTTTCAACCAAGAAACACAAAATGTTTCATCATTAGTGCTGACGCACATGAAAACCGGGGAACTTCTCTTAATGACACTTGAAAACAATTTGCTATATTTGAATGAATTTGCTATTTTTTTCTTCCATTTTTTTTAAATCCCAGAGATTCAGATCACGTTTTAAACTAGTTTTAGGCGGGAGGAAAAACGTTATTCTTGTCAGTATTCGCCCAATTCAAGGATTTTATTTTTCCTCTTTAAGATTCATTCTTGCTGGGAAATTTATGTCAAGCCATATGTTTTTTTCGGTGAGATTTCATCCTTGAGAAAAACAAATTCACTTCTTATACAGGTCTTGGCCTCAATTGTCACAATGCTTACTTGGATTTCTTTATAACAATTTTTTTTAAATAATATGAAGCGTTATTCCTCATCCTAATCTTTTTGTTGCAAAAATATATTACAGCAGCATGAAGAAAGCTGCAAACATTTTTTATCATTGAAAATTAGTTTCAAGCAGGATCTGTGATTCAGAAAATCATAGAAGAATTGAGTACAGTGGTGCCTCAAACTACTGCAATGTGTAAACTATACTAAAAAAAAAAAAAGAAACGGACACACAATAAAAAAACCGGAAATTTTCAAATACTGTAGTTGAATAAAAATTGAAACCAGCAAAATGTCTAAAGGTAGAATCGCACAAAAACAAACCTTCATGGACCCTTGGAAAATTCAATTTAACCGGAAATTGTGATCATTAAATTGATCTTGAATTTCATTTTGAGTGAGATTTTTTAAACAACTGTGGGCAAGCGAGTATGGATCGAGAAATGCTTCCTTCGGAAAGCCAAGAAAAGTAGGTAATAATTTAATTTTAATAACTCCTGAAAATCACAAAAGACAAGCAAGCTCACAAATAAAACTTGCATTGTAATAAATCTTGATATTTTGTTATACTGTAGTAAGATTTTCGAAGCATTTTCTCCAGAATGTTTCTACCAGGACATTGGAATAAGTTTGTTAGCACGAATTTTTATTTAATGAAACATTTTCTTAATCCTCACGGAATTTCACACGTAGATTTCATAGGGAAATTTTGCGTTTGAAAAGCAGGTGAAAAGTATCAACACCCATAAAGCCCTTCTGCTACATAAAATTAAAATATATATATATATTGTTTGAGGCACCACTGGCACTAAAAATGTAGTTCTTTTGGAACCAAATTTTCCGATAATCTTCGGAATATTTGAGTGAAATAAAAATATTTAAAAAAAGCGAATTGAAGCAGGCTCATGTAAAATCTTGATTCACCAAGAATAATAATTTCATATTGCAGCCCTCACTTGAACAACTCATTGCTCACCAAATAATTGATGTTGTAGGGCAACCTTCGCAGGCTCAGCATCACTAACACAAAAATTTTCTGGATCAGAACCTTGTTTGCGTTATTGAACATGATTGTAACATCATAAAACTAAATTATAAAACTACGAAATAAATTTTTATTTTTTCGGAATTTGCTTGAAATATTTCATATTGCACTTGGACCACCTGCAAACTCGTGACATGCAAGCGTGGCAAGGCGAACCAAATTACCTCACAGTGCCGGGGGGCAACTCTGTGTCATCTGTCCATTTCAACCTATACAAGGGTGGGCAAAAAAAATTGGAACGGTCGTCAAGAAATTATACAATACTATTGCTGTGTATAAACTAATTTCATCTCCGATGAATAAAAAAAATCTCGACAATATCAAACCATCATAATACAATATTAAACTTCTCTGAACTCCCAAGGTAAAAACTTTAAAATTTTAAAATTTAATTTAAAGGTAAAAAATTTTCGTTAAACTTGAAAATGGTGCAAAAAGCCACACTTCGGCTTTTTGAAACTGCACTTTGTAAACGCTTTTTGCATAATCATCAAAAAGGGGATTTCAAACACGGCCATTTAAATGAAAAGCGTTGGTTTAATCCACAAAAAGTTTAAAGAAAAAACTCTGTAATGTTAAAGCAGGATGAGCCGTTTAAAATAAAATGAAAATTACAGAAAAAATACTAAAAAAAATTGTGTTACTTTAAAATGAGCGAAATCTATTTAGAATTGTTAAAATTAGATTTCATTTTGCCAAGAGCATCCATGAAAAAAAAGCCTTAAATTCCTAAAAATGCTCAGTCCAAAACCTCTCAAAAGGATTAAATATGATATAAATTCAAAAACGATGCTTGACGGGAATGTATTTCTTTCAACAAAATGAACTCTAAAATTGTTATTTATTTTCTTTTCCGCTTTAAGCACACGGTGCTTTTTAGTTACACTGCGGTACAGAATTTACAAATTTAATATCTGTCAAATGTCTCATTTTTTGGCTTTTCAAGATTCATCCTTTCATTCGATTCCAGCATAAATCTTGCTGATAGCAAGAAATCTGCTCAAGGACATGTTCACAGCTGTGGAAGAAAAAACACGATGAGCTAAAGAAAAATACGCCAAAAAAAAAAAAGAAAAAACCTTGTGCAATTCGTGAATTTCTGCACGTCCATTCCCTCCGCATCCATTCATTCATCTCGGGTTCATTAAGTGAACTTATATTGTCCGAATTTCAAAGTTGATTCCAATTAAATAAACTACAGTATATTTAAAATTTCGGTGAGAATCTTTATTCAGAAATACAGTAATACAAAAAGATTGGCTTGCAGCAGGAAAAAAGGCTGATGAGATTTCATGTACGTAAATTCTACGCAAAATCCAACTCGGTTATTATTTTGGGATTCCAGCCTTCGGCCTGTTCAAATTCAATGGCGCAATTATTTTTATGGCATGCCAGACTCGCATGTATAGTATTGTCTTATTCGGACCAACACGAATTCTTGAAGCTCATACTGTACTGTAATATTACCACGTTCAGTTTCTTTATGGCAAAAAAAAATCCACAGTCCAAAGCCAGATATAACTCAAAAAAATTATACAGTGATACCCCCACATGCGGACGCCTTGACATGGGGACAATTTGACATATGGACATTTATTTTTCAATGAAAAAATCATGAGAAGGCCCTACATATGGACACTGACTTGACATGCGGACATTGCATGATAAAATGGCATAAAAAATGTCAGCAAAATTGACTTTTATTAGGCTTAATTGCAAGAACCAGATATTTCCAACCCTAAGTGCTATGCAATAAAAATTCTTTGGTATTTTTCCCATCCATCCAGCTAATTAAAAAAATTATCTATAGCACAGAGAGACTTTGTCCTTCCGTCTTTGTAACTTGAATGTTATTTTTACCGATGCCAACATTTCAATTTACAGTACAGAGATACACTATTCAATACTCCACATGTTCTTATTGGATTGAAAAGATATTCACGGACTAAAATGGGCAGAAAAATTTTTTCCATGGAATTCTGAAGAATATTTCTTCCATAAAACACCCATTAAAAATTATACTGTATGAAGTAAGTCTATGGGAGAACAAAACTTGACTTAGGGACACTACTGATGCACCAATTACGTCTGCAACTCGGGGTCTCACTGTACTTGCTGTCTGTTAAACGAGGCACCATCATCATCATCATGGCGCTATATGTATTGCAGTTTTTATTTTTATTTTTTCCTTTTCCCCGATATGAAAGCCATCAAGACATTTTTTTTTTCGCCCCGTATTTAAACGGGGCGTATAAATATATATACACTATATATATATATATTTATATATACAGCAGTATATTTATATTCTCGACAAAATATAAATAAATAAATAAAAGAAAATTTTACTCTGCTACCTCCTTTCCTCCTTTTCTCTTTTACTCCAGTCTTCTGGATGCACTACCTCACGCTCCGCTAGAGCACTGGGGCAGACACGTACAGAACGTGCCGTCTCATCAACCACATGAACTGGGACACGAAAAACGTGCCCCGGATCCCGCATCCGTTCGGGTTCACCCGCTGCCCGTTGAAGATCTCGTTGTAGAGCTCGATGTTGGCCACGTTGATGGCGTCGTCGAACGTCACCGTGACCATTTGCGGGATCCGCTGTGGGTCCAGGTTCCCGGGCACGGCCGTGCCGTCCAGCGAGCAGAAGCACTCGGGGATCGTGCAGATCTCCGGGTTGCACACCGGGGCTCGGTTCGGGTCGTTGTTGATGTCTATATATACCGTGTATAAAAAATAACACCGGCCATGTGCGGAACGATGAGGCACAAACAACAACAACAACCACCAAATATTCGATGTATGAAACACACCAGCACATCCCCGTGGTTGTGCATTAATTTGAATGGAAAAAATTATATTCAAAATTATTTTGACAATAGAATTCAAAAATTGGAATGCTGAATTTGAATTAAAATGGCTTAAATTGAGTTACATATATATATTCTAGGCTCGTCTGTCTTTATTGCGAATTAACCCATAAAATTGCTCTAATTCTCTCTTATAGGCATCAAGAAAAACAAGAACAGCAAAATCATTTGAAAACATTTAGAATAATCTTGAAAGAACTCAAGAAGACAATAGAAATGATGCATCCATCAAAATACTCAATATAAAACACACCAGCATCGTTATGTGTATTAAATTGAATTTAAAGTGTTAATTTAAAATTATTTTGACACCATAGAATTAAAAATTGGAATTGCAATGATTTTTAAAATTTGAATTAAAATGGTTTTCACATTTTAATTCAAATTTTAAAAATCATGATTTTAAAAATCATGCAATGATTTTTAAAATTTGAATTAAAATGGTTTTCACATTTTAATTCAAATTTTAAAAATCATTGTTGAAATAGCTTTTAAATTTGAATTGAGATTATGTTGAAATTTGAATTGAAATTATTTTGGAATTTGAATCGAAATGGTTATGAAAGTTTAAATGAAAGGATTTTCAAATTTATTTTGAAATATCAATTTACATGATTTTGAAAGTCGCAGTGAAGTGATTTTTGAAAATTAAATTTTGAATCGAAGGATTTGAAATACAGTAGAGTACTTGTACGCGGTACTTCTCTTCCAGAATCGCGTGACCTCAGCTAAGTGGGTTAATTTTGACCAGACTGTTATTGTCTCGATAAATATGAGCCCTCAAAAAATGCAGCGACCATATTTATTCAAGTACCAAGCACCCTGGATTTTTAAACCCACGATTTTGTTTAGAAAAAAAAAAACCTATCCTTGACTATAAGACACTCATGAACGTGGCGCACCCCATTTTTAGTAAGTGGACATTTTAAATATAAAAGCCGCCTTCACAGCCGCCACATTAGCGGTTGTTAATGCCACGTTGATTTCAAGAATTCTGAGGGGAAAGCTGGGCTACAGCAAAACAAAATCTGCAGGAAGGGCGCCTAATATTTTGAGTGTAGAGCAAAACTCTCTGCCAGGGTGAATTTTGCAAAACATTCCAAAAAAAATTCGTCAAACAGGGCTGATTTTAATTTTTGCGTGCCAAATAATATGCTTTCCATAAAAAATAATTTTTCTTTCAGCTCGATTATAAGCCATTTTAATTTCTAATCCCAGAACTTTCGTTAGACCCCTCGTATATATGTACTGTATATACTGACACATCGCATGACCCGATGAGGAACACTTACCGCATGAGGCTTCGTCCGAGCCGTCGGAACACTGTTCGGTACCATCACAGAATTGCTTTCTCGGAATGCAAGTCGAGTCCCCGCAAGCCAAAAAGTCCTCCTGCAAAAAATAAAAATAAACAAAATAAAAAATGCATTCCCCCGATTGGGATTTGAACTATTTCCGCATTCACGCAATCGCACAGCGGGGCCGCTAGAATTATTTACCCAGTGCTTTTCGGGGAATAAAGCATCACGCGTACGCGTATAAGACCTAATAAAAATGGGCGAGTTGAAGAAATAAGTGCATAATTGGAAATACTCGCCAATTTTCCAGGGGAAAACAAAAAAATCCTGATCGCTTCTGTAAATTCAGATAATCTCTAGCATTATTACCTGTGTATATTTGAAACAGCGATGCGGCCGATTGTGAGAATTTTATGGACCAAAAAGTCCTTCTATATCGAAAGTAAATGCGGTTTCCCTATATTTATGCTCTATTGAATAAATAAAACTCGAATAATTTTTCTAGCGATTTTCAGGGAAAACATTCCATACAGGCCACACACGAAAAAAAAATTAAAACGTGAGAAATGAGGGCCAATGCATAATGGCAAGCCTACCAACTTTCACCACAAACACACAAAAAAGGTACTTTCCTGTTACTTGTACTTATTTCAGTACCCGTTTTTCTTTGTCTTGTGAATTCAGTATTTGTTAGGTTAGGTTAGGTTAGGTCAGGTTCTGTTAATTGAAAGATATTTGTAACTAACATAACCTGACCTAACCTAACTTCACCTAACCGCCTCCCAAAATCAGTTTCAGCAGAATGCGGAAAAATAAAATTCACAGTTTCTGGTAGGTGCACGGAAAGTAGGTACTGAGATAACAGGAAAGTACCCAAAAAGTATTCAGAAAATCTCGAGTGTATTGGCCGCATAATCCAGACTGAGCTGATGGGGCCTATATTTGTCTGAATAGTCGATACCCCTCGCAAATTTTTTTCAGAATTTCATGAAAAGAAGTGTTCTCGATAATAGCGTAAAAATTAAGGTATTTATCGCTCTGTAATTTTATGCAACCGTATATATTCAATAACCCATTATCAAGGCTTTGCATGACTATGTAGACCGCACCAGGATTTTGAGGAGCTATTTCAAAAGGAAAAAAGTATGCAAAACACAAGAAAGGGGGAAAAGGGAAATGATGTGGTACTGCACATCCATAAACCAATATAAATAATTGTGGTTGCAATTTTATTATGTGACCTACTCCGCAATTTTTCACGCTCAGAAAAATCGCCGTATCTTGCTTCGGATGTCTGTGGAAACTTGCAATAAAAAAAAGATTACTTTTTTCAATTTTTCTTCAATTTCATCGAACATTTCAGGAATCCCATGAGGGAGTCATCAATAAAAGAAAAATACGGCCATACACAGCCATAAAAAATGGCAAATGGTGCTGATTATATTTTTTAAATATGAAATTCAGTAATTTATATTTTTTAAATATTAAATTCAGTAATTTATATTTTTTAAATATTAAATTCACTAATTCAAATAAGTGAAGTCCGAAAGAATCTGTCAGAGGTGAGGTATGAGAATTATTTAAAATTCACTGGGATACACGACCATTATAAAGTAGAGCACTGTACTTGACTACAGTACTGCATCTCTGAGCAATGCTGCAATCCAGTTTTTCAGTGCAACTTCCGTTGAAAAAAAGGCGGCCCAAATTAATCGAGGAAATACTTCAAAAAAATTACCCTGTGTGACATTAATTTGCTGTTGATTATCAGGGAGTTGGTGGGAAAATTTGTCTAGTCTGGAACCGGCCTCGAATTATTCAAGACAGAAAAACAGGAGGCTTGTCGTTCTTGGTGCTGAAGGAATCATAAAAAAAATGTGACGTGAGAAAAAATTGCGCTCGGACAATTTTTGCTTTACAAATTAATTAAAATTATGTTTTAAGGGAATTTTTGTTGCAACAAAAAGCTTCAAAAAGGTGCTTATGGAAACACTAATGTGTACAGTTTACGCAGCATAAACAATGTAGTTATGACACACTTCAAAGATTAATTAGTTACAAAAAATCAATGGTTTTTCCAGTTTTTCCTCAAAACAGCACAATGCATGAAATGCTATCCTCTTTGAAAAAATATCCAAATCCTTACTCACCGTTTAAGCATTTAAAAAAAGAGACTAAAAAAAATTCAAATATAGTATCGCTTTTTAAATAATAATAAAAAATCGGGATTAAATCATTTTCTCTCTAGGGAAATTCTACTTTCCCTGTCTCGAAAAGACACAGCTCCAAATTTTTAGTGAAGTACAGTATAAAAAAAAAATACTTGCCATGCCTGAATAATTCTTTTGAACTAAAGTAATTCTGTTGCATGACTGCCATCAGACAGCGCCAGCGAAAAACCCAGCGTCAATTTATGTATCCAGTAATTCAGAATAATAGTTTGCCAGCTCAGATACGCTTCAAGGTTTCCTTAACGCTCCGATTGCATTGCATAATCTCACACACTGAGCTATTGTACTATAAATTCCCTGCGGTTGGCAACAGCAACTTTACGCCATATACAGTGTACTGTACGTCACTTTTTTGCCACAAACAAAAAAGGGGGTTCACGAATTTCGCAAAATTTCAGTATTTTTGCAAATTTTGACTGCCTTGAAACGCTGGAAAAAATTGTTGCAAGCTTGTATTGAATTCTTTCAACAGCAAAAAGAATTCAAAAATCTAGCCAATTCTTGAAGCAACTGAAAAAAGGTTATTCACATACTGGAGTAACGTACAGTGATACCCCAAGATGCAGACGTAATTGGTGCATCAAGAGTGTCCCTAAGTTGAGTCTTGTTTTACCTTGAACTTACATTATATAATTTTTAACTGGTGTTCTATGGACAAAATACTCACCATAATTCCATGAAAATAAAAATTGTCTCACAATTTAAACTGATTCAATCAATATATTTCAACACAATATGGACATTTTGAGAATTGAATACTGATACCTCTGAACAGTACTTGGAAATGTTGGCTCTGTAAAAATAACATTCAAGTGAAAAAGAGAGAAGGAAGTCACTCTTATGCTGGAGATACTTTTTTAAATTAGCTAAATGGATGGTAAANAAATAACATTCAAGTGAAAAAGAGAGAAGGAAGTCACTCTATGCTGGAGGTAATTTTTTAAATTAGCTAAATGGATGGTAAATTGGTGAGAGAAATGCGCAATAACTTTTCTCACATCAATTTTAGGGTTGGAAATAACTGTTTCTTGTAATTTGGCCTGAAATGTATTTTAAATTTTATCACAAAACGACCCTATGTTGAGTCAGTGTCCTCACGTTCGGCCTTTCTCATTAATTTTTTATGGGAAATTAAGTGTCCCTATGTTGAATTATCCGCTGGTTGAGGTGTCCGCATGTGTGGTCTCACTGTAATTTATAGGTGAATATTTCTTCTGGTAATATATTGAGCAATAAATACATGTTTCGAAACGGTTCACGTCGGGTCACTTGTATCTACTGATTCAGATGTTCCTTAACTTTCAATTTCACAAAGAAATAAAAAAGAATGTTTTTAAAGCAGCTGCTGATCCGTCATGAAACACCTCCCAGTGGATAATATAGTCAAGCTAACTTACCGGGTGAATAATTAGTGTAATACTGTTCTATAATCAAATCTCATGTCCAAAAATTAAAATTAAATGAAATACAGTAATAAATAAGGTACCTGAGTTTATAACCACGGAATTCGCGACACTCGGGATGAATTTCTCGAGTGAAAATGCGAAAAACAAAACTGACCTGACACAAGGGCTCGTCGGTCGCCAACAACGGCTTGGCCTTCCTGTCCTTGTTCTTTTTATTGCAGTTGCTGACCTGGTCTTTCCAGTTGCAGGTCTGAGCTTCGATGTCGAAGTACAGACCCGGAGGACAACGGATGGCTTGCAAACCCTGCGAAGAAACGAAAGCATTCGTGAATCAACGAACAAACGTTTAAAACCCCGGATCTTTCAAAGTTTTCGTAAGCATCTCGGGCATAAAAAAGATTGCACACTTCTTTTTTTTCTTGAGAAAAACAAGGTGTACAAAAATGATGGCATAAAAACGCGATATGAATAACAGTAGTGTCAAGAAGATTTATTTGATGTGAGCTTTTCGTTCCATTGGATTTGTTGGTCTGGTGATTCCCTCATAAAATGTTTGTCATTATTTACAAGAAGTGTGTTTTTTTATATAATTTCCGGGCTGAAGTTTCAAATTTGGCCAGGAACAAACATCTCCCAAACTTCAATTGTAGCGCTTTCGGTTTGGAATTTAAAGAAAGAAAAAAAAAGTCCACACAAATGTGATTTACATGCAACCCCATGATTTTATGGGAATCACAGACATTAAAAACCCAAAACGCTTTAAAGTTTGAACGAAGTTCTTAGAAACAATGTCCAACATTGAAAAGCATTTTCCTGTGAAAAATATTCTCACCCTTACAATGTACAAGGGAAAAATTGCGATCGGAGATCGAAGTGCTACAATCAAAAATGCAGACGTATTATTGATTCAACAGCATTTCAAAATTTTAAAACGTTCTAACAAAAACAATGAAAGAAACTTTCAATCTAATTTTTTTTTCGAATAATCTCGAACTGTGCTCTACTTTTTGAAAATCACTGCAGCACTCGATTTAGCAAAATGTAATTAGCTTTCTAAAAAAAAGCACTGTATGCATCAATTTCCAGACACTGTATACAAAAAGGAATAAAACAGATTTTCCTATTGTGTCTTTGCAATTTTTGAAGCGTAATTAAAAAGGACCGCAATACAGTGTATTCTGAACAGATTCACTTGCGTTTTTAGCCCTAAAAACTATAATCACCTCATGCGTAAAACAAATTCGATAAATGGAGAAGAGAAATTTGAGTTGTGGTCAATATGAATAAAATAATTTCCAGCATTATACTCTACAATATTTCAAGCGAGCAGATTTTTTTTTTTTAGCACAACACATACTCTGGCTTAATATGCCTGCTGGAAATTGACGTCCTATTATTTTTTGCCTCGCATTTTTTCTGTAAAAAAAAGTTTCTATACGAATTTAGTCTTTCGCAAAAATTGAGACATTTCAATAGCAACCATATGGAACGAACAACACATGCGCATTCCCATCAAATCACAAACATCATCATCATATTACCTTCTCAGTATAAAAATAATAATTTTTTTGAGTGAAAGATACGCGTCCTTTCTCATTTTATTTTTACTTTTCTTGTTGCACCGAACTGCCAGCAGTGAAAGAGAAGAGCATCAGATGAGCGCACTTTCACAAGCTAGAGAGAAAGAGAGACAGAGAGAAAGCAAGGAAGGAAGGGTTTCAGACAGGGATGCCCGAACCTTCCAAGAGCCAGCCAGCCCCGATGAGAAATGCGGCTTGGCAATACTGTGCTGTATTCCATATCCAGCGAATCCCGTTCCCCGCCTGGAATTTTGTTTGCTTGTTTGTTCGTTGCTCGAACCACACATACTGCAGTGTATAAACTGTACTAATAATTACGGAGTTCCAAGTGAAAACTCATCCGAGCTTCACTTATTATTTTTTGGAGAGTTCGGCAGGAAATCGATCTTGAAACCTGACACGAAAAACCCTATACTGTATATTGATCCTTATTATACGATTTCGGGCTCATCCACCGCCTTTCTCTATACAGTACTGCATACAGTTACTGTACTGTACTTTTCCCTGAGTGCCACACTGCCGAAAAAGATGGCAACCCAACCCCGGACCACTTCCAGCTGAATGATATCATCTGTAGTTCAGATAACTGGAAATTGACGAGATACATGTAACACGTTCCTAGCTATTTTCAATACGGTAAGAAGTGCCGTACATTCTAATGATCCCAACTAATGACCATGTGCAAAAGTCGAGCACAGATGAACGAATTACCAAAATTGCATCAGCATGAACGAATGATCATTAAATAAGGAATTCAAGAGTCTTCATTTTGATTGAATTTAGTGCAATACTATATATCCAAGCCAATCACAGGAACATAGAGAAGATCAAACAATTTTTTAAAATTCCGACATAAGCTACTTATTTTTTTTCCTCGACAGATAAGAATTTGCACACTATTGATCAAATAATCCGCAATTCATTGAAACCTGTATATTCAGTGTAACGCAAGCCTATGGAATATATGCTTACAATCGAATACAATAACTAAAATAACCCCGAACAACCAACCGATCAAGTCTAAAAGTTGATTGTTCCAACCTAATTTAACTTCACACAATTCTATCCTGACCTAATCAAGTGAAAGTCAGTAGAAATCAACATGAACTTAGAAAATGCAGGGGTTCACAAAAAAATATTTAGTGAGACGTATGCACTATAGAAACTTGTTCATGATAGATGATGAAAGAATCCGATGTTTTTCCGTCCAGGTCTTTTCATTTTGTTCTTCATGTACACGAGAAAATGTCACGCGAAAATTATTGGTACATTAGCTCGTTCATGTCCCTATACTGTCCTGCGTGAATTCTGCAAACGGGAATATACCGGCAATATAAACTCTCGTCGGAACAAATGTATGCTCACAATTTGTTCTATACAGACACTACATATAAAATGACGATGTTTCTTTTCTTAACTCGCAATAAAAATAATTTTGTTTTAATACATTACTGTCCACGGAAATTTTCAGGATCCAATCGCTTCGCTGTAAAAGCACCAATTCTACTGTATACTGCACATATATCCCTCATTTTCAAAAAATTCGGCGATGTGATGTGAAATTGACTCACCGACGAAGTGCATTGTATGACGTTCCGACATTCATCCCCAGCTTGGGAGGACACGAGTCTGAACCATTCCGCAGGAGATCGATCCTTGCACAGCTCCTTCTCAAAGTTGTTCTCTTCCACGGGTACCGCTTCTTGACCGTTCACTGCTGCGAACAAAACACTGCACGGTTTTTATTGCCAATTCCTTCGTCATAATCATCATCAGAGGAGGAGGAGGAGGAACAGCATGAAGAAGAAGTATAGGAGAGGAATGACAACGGAAAGAGGAGGAGAAACACACAGAGAAGCAATAGTTGAGAGAGAGGGGGAAGGGAGGGGAAAAAGGAGAAAACCGGTTCCATGCTGGACGAGGGAACTTTCACCTTCCCGACGAAACCCAGTGGGGGCTTCAACTTTTCTCCTCCCCCTCCCCACAAAAGAAGCCCCTTCACGCCAGAACGTGAACCCAGGCGATCACAATCTTTTTGACTTTTTCAACTGCATGGACGCCTGTCTCTTTGGCACAGAGAAAGAGAGGGAAAATCCTGATGGCACAAAAAAAACTTACAATTCAACTTTCAGCCCATTATAGTTGAACTTCCACAGCAAGTCAAACATTTTTGTTTTTGGGCTTTGTCTGAATTCCCCTTATATATAAGAACAGCAGCTACACATAAAGATGACCTCCTTAACTCAAAGGCTTTCCCCATCAAACTCCATTTTTATATGCCTTTCTGCTGTTATCATTTTGGGAACAAGTGAAATGGAAGAGCAATAAAATATACTGTAATTAGATTCTTTTTTTTAAAGAAGATTTAAGCAAGTGCTTGAGCAATTGCACCCTTGTTTTTGACAAGTTCAGCATCTTGTAATCTCATTTATCCAGCAATTTGTGTCCCTACAGATCAACAAATTTTAGTTTCCTGTAATTACTTCAATTTTCATTTCAACAAAAGGCTGGGTTCTCCTAATTCAAAAAACTCCTCAAGTCAATTTTTGATGGTCCCCATGCCCTGTGACCCATTACATAATTATTGAGCAGAACTTAATTGGATACTGTACTATCATACCAAATATCACATGCTGCCAACACACCTCACACAAAGGTATTTCTTCCAATCTTTTGAACCACTGATCCTCATTTTACAAAAACGAAAGCAAAGAAAAAACGTTGTTAAGCAGAGCTCAGTGTTGAAGAACTTTGGCGAATCCATGTCTTACCCTATATGTCTTGTAAATCTAAATTACTTTATTTTTTTAAGCGACATTAATGAAGAAAACTTTCATGCGACCGTTTTACTGCAGATCACTATATATGAAAATATGTACGCTAAAATCGTCGACTATTCATTGCGATCTTGACATTTTCAAAATCAATTTTACCTGAAGTTTACAAGAGGCCACCAGCAAGAGCTCGGATGATAAAAATGTATGTTTTGAGGCAATTGAAAAATAAATTTTGCATTCAAATAGAAGACATTAGTATCATAAACCAATTTAAATTCACTTTTTGGATAGAGGGCTTATATGCAAATCAACGATTTTTTTTTGGCTGCAAAGAATGTACCTTTCAGGCAGTGGCCCTCAAACCCCATAAATGCTACACACATGACAGTGTCAATTTGGTTGTCCAGCCAGCCCCATTTTTAAATATGTTATCCTGTACATAAACTGTTGAGGAGGATCATGTTGGGCATTGATTGCCTTGTTTCTGGGAGTAAGTTTCTGAACAGCAGAAATTTGTGCTAGAATATACTTTTGGAAGGTGGTGATTCTCTCCAGAAATGTATTACTTAATCAGTAGCTTGATCCCATAAAGTCTGTCATTCAAGAATCATGCTGACTGATTGAATCATGGATTCAAGCATCCCAACAACATTCAAGAATAGTTTAGCTATTGTGAAATATTTTATAGATTTTTTATTGTGGAAAGATTGTGGAATATATTTAGGTTATTTTAGCTGTTGGCAACTTATTCGTAAATAAGTTTTTGAGGGAGGTGATGGTGGAGGATTATTGACAAATAACCTGAAAGGGTTCGACAAATCTGCTTCCCATTCAGAACAAAAATGAAATAAGAGCTTCCTAAAGTAACTCATCAAGGAAAGCCATGTTTACACGATAAAGATAATGTAATATAGCGTTTATGCACTTAATAAATAGAATAATGGCCAGATTTGCAACAGAAATTTTAATTTTTCAAAGATGATAATTTATTCAAATCAGGATATGAGAATATGCTGTCTAAAGCAAAGATCACCGGCTCTGCGCGTGTGTGTTGTGCAAAAAATTACTTGCGGAACATTTTCTATATAACCACTATATACTGTACTTTATGCTTAGTCTTACGACGATGACACATGCGAATGGTTTGTGAATGCGACAGGCAGTTTCAAGATGCAGATTTCTCGAGACAGTATTGCAGTACATAGCCACAGCAGTACAGATTAGAAACGAAAATATAGAATTCCCTTCCATTAATCCCGAGAACTTGGAGAAAAAATCAAAAATACTTAGCGTACCTCCGATTCGAAAGACTGCAACAACGCACCAGCACACCGCAGCTAAAGACCCGAAACCCATTCGCATTTCCAACACGCTTCTCACACTGAACCCAAGAACTGAAATATCCGCACCGAAACGCGGACCTTGAGAGAGTAATGAGAAAAATACAGTGCAGTATTGCTTCATGGTGTGAAGTAATGCCAACCCATTCTGTATGGGGAGCTTTTTTTTTAAATCTTTTTTACCCCCTCCCAGATCGATGGGGAACAAATTCATGTGTTCCCGTTCCGATAATGGCGAAAGCTGTTCCATACGTAGTCTCTGATCTGCGAGACCCATTTCTACTGTCGTACTTGAATTTTCTCAGCACAGCATGATCGCGTTATAGAACAGAAAGTACTTCGAATTACACAAATCGGGGAGAATAAATTACTATGCCATTATACACGCCTTTCATGCAGGAAAATGACTGAAGTTTGGCTTCAAGAATTCCTGACACTTCCTTCTTACTTCGGGACAGTTCCTCAGCATTTATACTGTAGTCAGCAATCTTTGTGGAGTTTACGTTTAAGGTACAATATTGTGCATAATGGTTCGGGAAACCTCGAGTTCGTTTCATTCCGAAGCACCACTGCAACAGCGACGACAACAGTTAAGCGAAAGCCATCCGAAGTGGACGAGGCCCCCTAACAACGAAGTGCAGGACGAGCACGGGTCTCATCGCGCCTGCGCAACGTGATTCACCTCCACACTCTTCGGGGGCTGTTCGCACACTGATGTCAGTAGGTCAGTCCCTGCGCGGGCGCCCGAACGCACCTCCGCCCCTCCCCGCGCACTGTCTTACTCTGGAGAGCGCGCGGCTGTGACCATGGTTTCGGATATTCAGACACAATAACCTGCCACCTTTCCGTAAGTCATCATGCAACCTCAAAAATGAGGGGGGGACCGTGACTCAGATTTCTCATCATGAGCCTCACCTGTTTGCGAAACGGAGCCACGCAAGAAGTTCCGTCCATATATATGTTGCACCCATCGCGCGGATACACTGTGGCGTACTGTACTGTACTCATTTCTGATGGGGTTATGGATGGCCAACATGATGGATTTTTTTGCAACATGGACTCTGCTGAATATGCTCCCCAACCCGCGCGGTTTCTATATCGTGGGTTGTGTATCATGCTTTGTACTGTGCAGTATTGTACTGTGCGATTCCGGCACACTGTCCTTAATTCTTAAAGATTCGCTGCCCATTTGCTGCATGGGAATGCGAAACTACCAGCAGTACACTATCATTATTCAGAGGAAAAGCGTTTCTTATTACAGTATCTTAATTTTGTTGTACATGGTTTTCTCATGTTTCTGTTTTTGTTGTAATTTAATGATATTTCCATCTGTTAATGCTTTGTCTACAATATCATTCAGGAAATTCTTCAAGAATTCTTGAAAGAAATTACTGAAGAATTTGGAATGTGTATAGCAGGTAGTCTATCTTTCTGCAAGAATTTCCTCTGCTCCACAACAGATATTTTTCTTGGCCCCAGATTGTTCTCTACCCATGTTATAATCTCTATATACAGTGACATTTTCTACTAAAATGTTTTTTTCTGGTCCCTATAAAATTTTTCTGTCAAGAAAGTCCACCTGTACCCATTCCATTGGCCTGCAATACTCATAATAATATTAGGTGGAATGGGTTTTATATAGGGATATGAACTAATAAGTAATTATTTTTGGATCACCGAGTTCACACTTGCTGATGGACTTGAAACTGATTTTTCATACTTCTAAGCCCCTCCCACTCCAAATTCAAGACACTCGTCCAGTTCAATAAAATACTGTACCACAAAACATGTGAGCCACGCACTGTAATGAAATTTTGTACAGTTCTGGCGTCGGCTTGTCACACTTCCATAATCGTCCTTCCTTCCCACATGCCTTCTGATTTTCTTTCGCAGTTCATTTTCTACCATGCGAATATTTTTCAAGGATCCTAAATAAAACAATTGCAATCAATCATGGTTATTTATTCATACAGAAAGGAAAAGAAAATAAGCTTTATTATTCAAAACGATTATGCCATTATCATGCTCGTCTTGGTAGGCTTCCTATGCGAAATGAATGACTTGCAGTTACTCTTTGAAAGATAAAGTAAAGAACTTTCATAATTATAGTTGTACATATATACAAGGTGCGCAGCATCATATATAATTATAATTATGAGAAAGACAAATGTCGCAGAACAAAATCCGCCCTGAAAAAAAAAAATCAGGCGCTCTCTTAAATTGGTCTAATAAGTTCCGAATACTTACGGTACAGTAAGTTTTATAATCAGCCAGCCAAGAAGCGCTATTTCCCACATGTCCTTGGTACATTTCTTCTAACTATTCAAATACTGAAGTACAGTATATGGGAGATGCAGAGAATTCCAGTTTAGAAGCAGAATGCAGTTTTCATGTCCCATTTATTTATTTATTCATTTTATTCTACCCTTACAGTAATAATGTATACATGGTGTTTATCATACTGAGTATCAGCCTGAACTTCCAGCATAATCAATGAAATCAGAAAATGTCAGAAATGATTTTTACCAAGTGTGTGTATAGAACTTGAATTAGTACCGTACTTCAAAACATGTGAACCCTCAATTTGTTTTTGTTTAAGAATTAAAGCAATTTTGAGAATCACATTGGGATGCTTGTTCAACAATAAAAAGGTCCAGGTAAATTATACAGGTGGCCTCTCTCGCATCTGCAACAAAATTTAAGAGACCAGAGAAAATTTTGTTTTGGAATTGATGCAGCATATAATACAGTATTTGTATGTATATATTAGATTAACAGTGGGAGAGAATCCTATAAATGCGACCAAATAAATTATTATAAGGAGAAAATCATTGTAGTAGACACAGTTTTTGTAGTCTACTTGCGCGGTCCATATACTAGCTGAAGTATACATCTACAGCAGTTCAAACTCAAACAATATGCAAACAATAAATGTACTTCTATAGCAGTAATTTTTTATTGCATGCAGTGGCTGATTGAATTTTTTTATTTATGATTTCACAGAAGAATTGCCTTTCTCCAATTGTATAAAAGGTCTTGGATGTGCTTTATTTTGGGAGCTATGTATAATTGTCTAATAATTTGAAAAATCAGACCTATTGATGACAAAGGGCCCTTCTATGACTTCTTCCTTCACAATCAAAATTAGTGTCAGGATTGCTTAATTATTGTTTCCTTTTCTATATAGTACGTGTATGCAGCATATATATATATACAGTACTGTATATATATACATACAGTATATATACAGTACTGTATATATACTGTATACTGTACTTGCGGATATACCGTAAATATAAAAATTTACTTTTGTTCGTTTTCATTGATGATCTCAAGGTAAAAACTGCTGCTGTACCCTATTAAACCATCTCAGTCCCCAACATATATCAACAACAATACCCACCAATAACCTGTCGATCTCCTAGGTCCTAAGAACAGCACTTTCCAGCACTTTGATGGAGAAATGATATTCAGTACTGTATGCGAGTGGCCTTACATATACATGCTCCGTTTTCACCTCGGATCCCTGAACAGTATACTGCATATATCAGCGTGTTTGCCATAGTTAATAAATTATGAATGAAATAAAAGAAAGCTCTGATGCGCTTTTATGAGTGACTCTGATGCCGAACTTCAGCAGAAACATTTGATGAACAATCAACAAAGCCGCAATAAAAACCGCAATACAGACATAGCGAGAAGGAGAGAAACAGAAAGCATGAGCAGCGGAAGGGAGGGGAACCGGTTCCGACAAGGAACTTTCACCTTTTCCGGATGAAACCCACGGGGGACATCAACTTTTCTCCCCCACGGCTGTCCCTTCACGCCAGAATAATGTGAATAAGAGATCTGAATCTTTGGCCTTTCCGATGACCGGGCAGGTGCCCCAGTATGCTGGATACATGCAGCTTCCAAGACTTTTATTTCATGTGCGTCGCTCATACAGAAATTAGATGATGTTTATAGCTACAGTATTCGATCTGCTTCGTTTTACGGTCCGCTATGTCGAATCTCTATAGTTCGTGATGAACCGTCCATCATCCACAGCTGATGCTGAAATTCCTATACATGAATTGAGAGTCCCGATTTTGATGTTGCTGGCATGCTGCTGTTAGCCAGTTATTAACGCTCAGCAGCAGATATATGTCTGCCTTAAAAGGTTCAATTTATTTCATTAGGATACCAGTGGGGAATTGATTTTAAAATTTCACATTGAGATGAAGGAAAAGGGTCAAGCAAATCTCTATTATTTCAACGATTTTCGACGTGAACAGCAGCATGAGGCCCACAGGAGCAAAGTGACATCTGTGTACCAAAAATATATATCTTCTGATAGATCAAATACGTAAGTTCATTTGGCCCACGCAGCATTTTCCTGATGGGTGTCGAAGGGTTTACGGAAATATTACGGCAAATCGGCATTCGAAACTGGACTGCACGAAATTCCGGTGAGCGGACAACTTAGCGGTTGGATGTGAAATAGTTTTTTGACCTTCACAATTTGAGTTGTAGGCGTTGCGCCGGAAAATTTTTTGGAAGTGTATGTGTATGTGTTTTTGAGATATATTTCGAATATCTGAACGAACGATGACGCCTGTATGATGACATTTGTGATCAGGAATCTCACTTCTGAGAAGCTTGTGAATATGCATAGTGACGCCGTTGAGGAAATCGAAACACTGAAAGCAATATATTTTGATGAATTGAAAGTTTCGTTTGACGGGTGAGTCTATGAAAGAAGGAATGATGGCAGTTGTTGATTCAGTTCATTCGTCTTTAGAACCAATCAAATCGGCGATGAAGACCTCACCGATGCGGAACAGGTTACGCTCACCATCGATCTTTTCCCATCCACTGGTGACGTCAAGGAAAAGCAGCTGATTACGATTACTTTGTCCATTGAATTGAATGCCTCGTATCCTCTTGGGAAGCCGAATTTTTCTCTGAGAAACTCTCGTGGACTGAGTGACGAATCTGTTCTTGAAATACGAAATCAGTGCGATTCTTTTATTGCTCTGCGTGACGGAGAACCACTTCTGTATGATCTCATTCAGGTATGTTTTGACTCACGAGCTGAAGGTACGCATTGCACGTTTCAATCGGTGAATTGTTTTCATGTTTCAATAGGTTGTTACGGAGTGTCTAACTGACCGAAACGTTCCCAGTGGCTCATGTTGCATATGTCTCGAGGGCTTCGATTCATTCAGCAAGGACTACGCTGGCAGATGCACCCCTGTTGTGAGAACGAATTGTTTTCATCACCTCCACAGTCCATGCCTCGTACGCTACGTTTCTGCTACTTTGAAGAATATTCGTGAAGAAGAAGAAGAATGGGCGCTTTTGAATCCATATCAGCATAAAGTTCGACCGAAAGCAGTGGTATGTTGATGATGAAAAGAGAGAAACTCGTTTCTTGTTCAACTCGTGGTGGACTTTTCATGGCTCATCCATTTGTTTTCTTGATGCAGTGCGGTGTATTTCATTCATTTTTTCTCAACTAAAGGACAATTTTTATCAATTGCATTCGGTGAATTTCAGGCAATTTAACTCCAAATTTTTTCGAAACGAGGATTTCAACCAAATTTTTAATTATTCGAGAAAATCACTGCTCACGTCAGTCGAACATTTAAGAACACATTCAAGTGTTGAAGTTATAATTTACGTCGTCAGCTTTTTACGGATCTTCTGATTTTTCGTACATTAGTTTATCGAAATGATGGGGCTAGTGTGTGATTTGTGGGGTGAAATCTCGGTCTCAAGGTGTCGTGTATCAAAGTTTTCTACGGATATGTTTCAGCTTTGTTGTCCCGTGTGCCGTGAAAAGTTACCAGATGATTGCCAAAACATAACCGGAGCCGAAGCATTCTCCGAATCCGATGATGATGTTAAATACGTTCCTGACCAAGGAACTCAGAAGTTCTGGGAAGGAATGCGTCGCCTCTACGAAAAACAGCTCGCTCAAGGAGGCATCATTGATACTGAAGCCGACGAGCGTAACCGACTCGTCACTGTGACTAATTCAACGCGCTCCATTGAAGTTAGGAAAAGCCTCTCTGATGCTGATCCCCGCAACGTGATGTCCAGGCCGAAAGGCAACCCGCGGAAAATGTTTTCCAAAAAACCCTGACATTGGCAGGGTCGTGTTGAGCCTCATTCCTCTTTGACATTTTTCCGGCGTATAACTTTTTTTTCCGGCTGTGTTGAGGCATTTAGTGTGTTCAGTGGATTTGTGTTGCGCGTTCGGGATCGTTTGTTCGTGGGAAACTTCTTTTGGGTATTGGTGATACGTTCCTGTGTTTATCGTTATAAGATTGTTTGTATCCATCATGACCCGAGTCGTTTCCTTACGTGAAATTTTCAAAAGTCTTTCAAGTGTGAGACGCCATGAAATTGTATGTGCCCTGTGATTTTTCTGTGTAAATGAAACTTCAACGCGATTTCCCTTGGATTTGATGTCAGAAATATGAAAATACTGTACAGTATCACCGATTTCTTGAAGCTATGTATTGTAAAAATTCCGATGACGAACGACACTTGAAAGCTCGTTTCTTTCTTCCTTTCGAAGTAATATGCAGTAACTTCGAAATCGATATCATGTCTGAAGTGTTTATCCGAAAAAAAAAATTTTCTTCAACATATATGCGGTCGGTTTCTCGTATCTAAATATGACATTTTTAGTTTTCTTTACAGTATTTGTTCAAGATGATGCTAATGATATTTTCGTAACTGGACGATTCAATGAAACGATACATTTTTAAATGATTGTATATTTTGTCAAACTGTATACTGCTTGCAAATCTGGGGCAGCCTTAATCCAAGACATACTAATTGATGTGAGTCGAAATTTGGGGTAAATGGCGTCTTATATTTGTTTAAATACGGCATGAAGTCATGTTGGGCCAATTGTGTGTTAGCTGTAACTGTCGATTTTTTTTTTTCAGAAACTGATGAGTTCCAGCGGGAAGAGTGCACTATGAAATGTCGGAGTCAAGTGCGTCGCATGCACGTTCTTCCGACAATCTGCTGGCTGTGCTGAAATCTTTGGAGGAAGAGCTTGTTGCTTCCAAGAAAAGTTACGAGGAGATGTGCCAAACATTCTCGTGTACATTGGACTTCAAAAACAGCGAGCTTGCTGAACTGCGCAACCAGCTGGAATCCGCGAAGAACGCGTTACGCGAGGAGAAACTGCAAGACGTATTTTCGCATCATCCTGTTCCTGCAGCTTCGATAGCCTGTACTGAAGATGAAGAATCAAGGTCTTTTCAACCTGCTTTGATCGAACTCGAAAGTCAGAATCGCCTTCTGAAACAAGCCTTATCCTTGAAAGAAGAACAGTTGATCGTCTTGGAGACAGACAAGCGACGAATTGCTTTCGAAATAATTCATCAGAAGCTGAAATTCAGCGAAGTGAGCGTAAAATACGAAAAGTTGCTTAAATCACTGCGGGAACAAGAAGAGGAATACGTGCTTTTAAAAGATCGTTTCCGATGTGCCGACGCCATCCGGAATTCCCTGGAATACGAAGTTCTGACATTGAAAGAACAGCGAAATGCCGCATACGATGAAGTGGAAGCGTTCGCGGAAATGATTTCCGAGTCCTGCCACGTGAACCTTTGTTCGATAGATCTCAAACGATTGGATCCAGAGCTTCTGGACTCTCTATCCCGCAATGCCAAATGTGAAACATGCAGCGCTGGTTTGCGGTTATTGCTCAAAGCTGGGCAAAATACCAAACGCGTGACATTCGCCACCGGTTGTGATTCTCCGATAATAAATGAATCTCGGAAATCGTGTGAAACGTCTGACGGCCGAAGTCGTGTGGGGAAGAAATTCAACGAGCTCAGTGAATCGCTTATGGGTCTTCGGAATGAAATCGCTTTTCTCAAGTTTTCCATGCATCGTGTGCCAATATGAGTTTCATGTTCCCCTGATTGGTGTTCCGCAGGGTGTAATTTTGTGATTCGTGTTTGCGTGGTGTTTTTGTACAGTATTTCTGCCCGAAGATGAGTATTATTGATCTCGGTTTCGATCGGTTCCCTTGTGATCTTGGTGATTTGTAGTAACTTGTGTTCCATTGTGTTCTTACGGCGAAGATACGGAATTTGTGCCAAATATGTGAATGAAGGAAATATGTCGAATGTTGTTTTTTCTTCGGTGACCTTTTAGAAAATGACTTCGACTGACGCATTCACGGGTCATTTCACGCTCCCACAGTATTATTTCAACAATGATGTATTGAAAAATTATTCATGGAAAGGTACGGGATCTTAATTTTTCTGCTTCACACATCCTACATCACATTTTGTTTTTCCCGCTTTCAAGTGTCAAATATTGCTTTTGGAAATCAATCTTTTTAATTATTTCTTCCCGTTGCCCATACCCTGGTTCAGAAATGATTTCGAAGTCCGGAATGGAAGTCACGTTCTAAAACAAATCCGTTCTGTTCTGCGTGTCTTCTGAGTTATTGGCCTATTATCTGTGTCTGATTGCTCATTTTTTCGTATTTTTCGAATAATCCCAGGTTCTGTTCGCGTCGCGCGATTGTGCCACAATGATGGATATACCTGGTGGGCCGATGCCGCCGCCAGAGCCTGAGCTGCGCACAATTATTGAAAAATTGGCGCCGTTTGTGGCGAGGAATGGGCCAGCATTCGAATCCATCACGAAAGAAAAGCAGAAAGACAATCCGAAATTTTCGTTTCTCTTTGGCGGAGAGTGGTTCGATTACTACAAGCATCGCGTTCGACTGGAGGAAATGCAGCTGAACGCTGGGAAACCTCCGATGTCAAGTGAGAATGGTTCATTTAAAATCCGTTATCAATTTTATCCCTTACAATCTCGCGATCCTGTTCGGGTTTTACGAGGGGCAGTCCATAAGCTTTGACGCATCATAACCAAATGTCAACAACAGAATTCAGGTACAGTGCAATACAGTAATACTTTACTTGACAGAATTCAGAAGAAAATCACGGAGTCGGGGATTCATGTGGAGATGTACCGAAATGTGGATTAAATTTCTCATGACAGGGATGAAAACCCATTTCAAAAGCAGTTTTGAAATTTATTCGGTTAGACAGTATATATTTAAATGGCGAACAAATGTATTGATAAAATATTTCAGAAATATCCTTTTGAAATCACTTTTCATTTCCTCCGATTTCTCTGATTTTGTCTCCTCTTCGTGATTGATCAATCACCATTACTCGAGCTAATTTTCGAAAATATTGTTCGTATGCCAGATGCGTATCCGCCGTCGCATTATGGTGGACACGGAATGCCACCTCACGGACCACCTCATGGTCCTCCGCTAGGCCAAGGAGGAATGGCACCTCATGGTCCCCCAGGAGGACCACCGCACGGTCCCCCAGGAGGACCACCGCATGGTCAAGGAGGAATGGCACCTCATGGACCCCCAGGAGGTCCACCGCACGGTCAAGGAGGAATGGCACCACACGGTCCCCCTGGAGGACCACCACATGGCCCACCTGGGCCACAGCATTATCCGCCCATGGGACCACCGATGCGGGTGATACCACCCCCGGGTGTGCCGCCACCGGTGATGTTGCCGCCTCCTCCTCCGATCCCACGCGAGGAAATCCGTTCTCAGATCACCACTCTGCAAGTGAGTCCGATTGTTTCATGTGTAAAGCTTATCGTGAGGAATTTTCGGCAGTTTCATGTCTTGAACCTGCTTGGCCATGGAGACTCATTAACTTTTTCTGCAAAATTAGCCAATAATAACTGGATTATAACTTGACCAAACCAAGCACCAAACTTGAATAGGAAGTAACGAAGCGTAATGAAAGTCAGGCAACAAGCATGAAGTACTGCATATATTGAAATTAAGGACTCGGAACATGTGGGGTAAATTTAAGTATTTCGAGAAAAGAAGCTTTTTAAAAACAGGTCGTTTCGTTGTACAGTACTGTACTTGGCTTTATGCAAAAGTGCACAGGCATCGAGGCAATAGGAAAAATCTATCATGAAAATTTTGTTCTCTGAGGCATCGCCTTCACTAACACTTTTTCTTTCTCTAAATTTCGCCACGATTGACTGAGAATTGAATGTGGAATAAAGGCTTCGAATTCAACTTGTTTGCTTTGCAAGAAAACTGCGATCGCGAACTTTTATCTGACCTCTCGTCTCACACATTATAATGATAGCAGTACAATATACGGTACACGCGAAGAACGGAGAACGTGTATTACGCGTAGTAAGCCTCAACTACTGCTGATGAGGGGTTTCCTGGGAAAACGTTTTTGACGATTCCCAGTTAAACTGTGGAAAATTGACAGTGAAGAATAAATAGTGGTGATCCATCTTTTTGAAGTCGTCATTATCTGGCATTCATTTGATGCGACTTCTGCCATCGCTGTTCCTTGAGCGCATGAATTTCTTCCTCTCCATCTCTCTCGAAACGAATACCTAACTCTACAATGCTCGAAAAGGGAAGAGTCCCAAGATTGATAATGGTTTTCCACTTCTTCTTTGACGAGGCTTGATGTTTTCAGTTGGTAGATGTCGCTGGTAGGTAAGACAGCGTTATGCAGTACTGTTCAGTATTTTTACTTCAAGTTATCCCTACTTCCATCAGATAAATGCTAGTGACAATTTCTACGTTTAGCATGCAGGGGTTGATCGAATCCTGCGGGGATTTTTCGGAAGGCCTTTTTCTTGCTAAAAAATATTGTGCAGTACTGTACTGTACTTTGTTATCTCATATTTCGTACCGCGAATTTTGATAAATTTCTGCGCCCTTTTCAAACATGATTTTTCTTGGCAATGAATGCTTTGGAAGATGCAATTCAACATCGTATTTTCCAGTTGCAATGTTCAAGAATAACATATGCATACAGTATTTTGTTTTGTTGGCGGATAAGTGGTATTCTTTTGAAACATTTTCACGTGTATTTTTGCCTGTAGAGATTATTTATCTCACAAAATCGCGTTCAGCTTGTTGAGAATTCTTGTTTCGTTGATCGATGGTTTTCGAAATGTATCCGTTGCTTTCGACGGTGATGCGGGGTTTTCTTGAAGATCAAAAAGATGAACAGCCGAACCCTTTCATTTGATGTTGTAACATTTTTTTTTTCTTTCCAGGGCCAAATACGGGAAAGTGAAGCGAATCTCGCCGCCCAACAAGAGCTGATAGAAAAGCAGCAACAGCAGCAAATCGACGAGACGGTGGTGAAAGCGGAAGAGCTGCGTCTCAAGTCGTTATCCGAGTCCTCAGGAACGTCTGTTCTCGAGTTCGACTCCGTCCTGCACCCCATAATCCAGTCTTGCACCAAGGACGCCATTTCCACCGGCAAAACGTGGATGATGGCGCGTGCGGATCGGCCGGACGCCTGCGAGTTCATGGCTCTTCGTCTGCTCCAGAAAACGACTGACCCGCGTTCCCAGTTCACGACCAAGCTCCACTTGATTTACTTGCTCAACGACGTGATCCATCATTGCATCCGCAAGAACGCTGACGGGTTGCGTGAAAGCTTGCAGCACGTGATCGTGCCCATGTTCTGCAACGCCTGGCAAAACAGCGCCGAAAAGGAGCGACTCGAGAAATTATTGGTCTTGTGGGAATCCAAGTTGCAGTTCAACGAAGAGGTACTTTCCTTTTTCTTGTTAAACTTCGTTTACTGGGTTCTAAAGGATGGTGGTGGTCAGGAAATTACTTGTACCCGGGGTCAATCCAACACGACATGGTGGTACAGGTACGAGGATAGGAGGAACGTTTTTGCGTTTTTTTTTGGGGGGATCGTCTGTTGGACAGATGGAGGTCAGGAAATGGCGTGTAAGTTGGTCAGGCAACTGGTCCATTTCGTGAAGGGGTGTATTTAGGACAAAGCACTCTTTGTTCTTTGAAAAATTCTTGTTTTTCTCTGTCTGGATGTGGAATAATCATCAGCTACAGAATCTCTGCGAGGGGTTGTTCCTTTCCCGCGCGTCGGTAGGAATTCTGATATTGTAGAAAATCGTGAAAAATTTTATTTCGCCATGACGTTTTAAGCAATTTCCATATTTTCAAATTGTTCAAACATTTTTATCAAGACGTAATGAAAAATTAAAAATTTCTAGTTTTGGCCAAAGCTTCCCAATCATTTCACAGCATGATGAAACATTTTCTCAAGAGTTTGACAATGTAAATTTTGCTATTGTGTAGATTCTGTAGAATTTTATGGTGTGTTTCTCATATCTGGTGAAAATTATAGACTTTTGGAAGACTTTTACAGTGTTATCTTAATAGAAATAGAGATTGTGAAACAGTTTTGGGTGTGGCAAGGTGTTGATGTGAAATTTTTCCAATTTTTCTCACGATCCTGTGCCAAGGATACTTTTTGAGCATTAAAATTACTGTACCTTCTTCATTATGCCTTGAAAAGTATGAAAAAAAATTATCTCGGAAAGTATGAATTTGCCTATAATATCAAGTGGAAATTTTCATTTTTTTCGATTTTCAATGTCAGAATTTTCAAAGACGAGCTTCAGTGGGAAAACCTGTTTACCTTCTTTTCTTGACAAGAAAAAAAATTTAATGGGCGAAACATGAAATCCTCTGTTTCTAGAGCTCGGCAGCATTCGCGGGGTGAAGTGAAATGCTGTAGTGAAAAATTCTGTATCACCGTGTCCGTAGATTCTTCTGCAGCTAGTACGTGATATTGAAGTAAAGTACTTTTATGTTCCTTTCCTTGAAACTACTGTATTTCCAAACTCCAAAATTCAAAATGCGTATAAGTTTTTAGCTGCGAGTGACTGGAGGCGTCACCATTGGGGTGGAGACGATAACAGTTTTGCCGGGGCCCATAACGCCAGGCGGAACCGAGCCAACTCGCAAGTCCCGTAGGAACGCCATGCACTCTTCTTATAAATACCCCACCTCGCACATTCCCTTATGCCCGCCCCGCAGCGTGGCACCGGGGTATAGCGCTTGCCCCGGAGTGTTCTGTCCCGGGTTCGATTCCCGGCTCTGGCCGTATTTCGGCATGTTCAGTACGCCGTCAACGGCGATAGTCGCCCCGCGAGGGGTATTAACGTCAAATCTGCGGGGCGGGCACCTTCAGCCATTCCTTGGCACGTAATTGGCTTCTCCCCAATTGGGGCTTGTAGATTGTACGCGCCCTATCTGGGCAAAGCCATCTGTTGGCGTTTGATCAGTTTCATCCCCACAGGGGAATTACGCAACGGAATTACCCTTCGAGGGTGCAGCTATCTACTGGCACGAAATTTAACTCTCCCTGACTGGGGAATTTGTGAGGCCCTCATCGGGCAAAGCTGAACGAACTCGTAACTTAGAGTAGCCCTACCAGGGCACGGATGAGGTGGCATATGATATTTCCCAAATGGGATTTAAAAACGTAAAGGCCCTAAAGGGCAAAGCTGCCAAAATCCTTCAAAAGGGCGACCCTACGAGGGTCACCCTTTTGCTAGTTTTCCCTCAGTACGTTCCAGAGACCATTTTTGTTGATGAAAGGTTTTCTTCAGTCAGGAAGTGACTAGTCCTGTGCATGACTAGTTTTTGGCTTGATCACACAATGTTGATAAAAATACTTCCTTCTTGAATTGTGTGTGAGAATTCATTCACCTGAATAATTATCGCCTGACTTACAAGGACGAAGGTTTGTCCTCACAAGCTTCACTTCCCACGTTATTACTTGTCAGATCGATGTACTCACAGTGTACAGTACATGGAGAGTAACAAAATTGTGAAATACTGTACATTACTGTATTCTATCACTTCCTGATTGAATTGAAACCAAGACAGAGACGAGATCGCATGACCTCATTCTCAGCAAGGAATAATATTTCACTGTCATTTTGTGAATTTTCAGGGGTTCTAAAGTGTGATAGAAAAAGGATTTTGAAGCAACGTTTCAATGAAAACAAATTCTAAGCAAATCAATTTTCGTGTGACCATGAGTGATGCTGAATGTGGACGTTCCCCAGACATGTTACTTTATGAGCAATCTTTTGTCCTAGGTCCGTTTGAACGATAGATACTGTAGATCTATCGGGTCGGACTGCACTGAGTCGACATCTTTCCTGTTTGATCCCTTACTGTAGAAAAGTTGTATTGTTTGGACACTTGAAATGATATCCATATTATCCGATTTCCTTCCACTTGACAGGGGTGAACAGTTGGCCAACGAGAAAAAACCTTATAATCGATCACATGTGTGAGGGGATGTGTTCAGAACGAAGCACCCTTTGTTCCCGAAGAAATTGTTGATTTTTCACTCTGGATACGGAGTAACAATTAGCTGTGTAGAATCTGTATATTATTTTCTTGGCGTGAATTCTTTTTCCAGCGGCCCAATATAAAATACAAGATTCCTTTGCCATGAGAGCTGAGCTTTCCTTTCTGAGCCCTCCTGACACCGCCGGATATGGGTCAAATTTGTATTTAAAATTTTTTGGGGTGATTAGGCTCGATATGAATTTGACAGCATTCAAGGTGAAATTGAATTGTAAAAATTTCTAATCGTGCCCGTCGAATCGTCAGCAGCTATCGTACTGTAGTTAATTTTTTGGCGAGTGCCTTGAGAATTCACGAATGCATCGAAATCTGTGGAGCCCGTTGAGAAATGGTTGGTGGGATCCATGCAGGCGGAAAGTATCTTCTGGACCCTCACACCTCCTGAGAGGGCAGCTCTCTGGAGGTGTGACCCAAAAATGAATTGGTTCTGCAGAGAAAATCGGCCTACAGAGAAAATCGGCCCAGTCAACATTGCTGTAGAACCCAGTCATATATAATTTCAAGTGTCACACCTCCTGAGAGGGCAGCTCTCTGGAGGTGTGAGGGTGGGGCGTAAAGATGCCACCGGGGGAATCCAAACAAACCCGGTAACTGCGATCACGTGGCCTGCAGAGAGGTACCTGATGAATACCCCTCCTCCCTGGCATTCGGACATAGTGCTTGTCTACGGAATTTCCGTCTCGAGTTCGATCCCCGAGTCAGGGCAGGTTTGCGGCGAGATCCGCTGGGCCCCCTCGTGTCTGGGTTGTCTCCCCAGCCTGAAAAGGTTCCACCCTCTCAGGGCAACCTTTTTTCATATTCGTAGGCTTTTTTTTATTTTCCCAAAGAATTCAATTTATTTTCTGGAAAGTACTGTACACTTTCAGGAAAGTAGGGTCCGCGTGGAATGTGGGTACAGGTGGTCTGTCTCTACAGCAATGTTGACTAGGCCGATTTTCTCTGTAGAACAAATTTTTTTTGGGTCCCACATGCGCATATGGTTCACTTTCCTCGTTTAATGCCCAACAGGGGGTTCTCTGCTACAGAGGTTTTTTTTCTGGTACCTTCCTTGAATTTAATTGTAGAGAGAGATTTCTCCAGTATAAATGTTTCAGTAAAGAAATAAGGAAAGAATATTGGTGTATGTCAGACGTTAGTCTTGGTTGTAAAAATAGATGGGAAATGTTGTTTGGCACCGATCATGTTTCAATGCTTGTACAGTATGTTCTTTCATTTAATCCTAAGAATGTTCAATTGAACATTATCATTTTGTAAAAAAAAAGGTTTTAAGCGAACAAAAACTGAGGTACGGGGATATGTTTTTTGGAAAATTTTGCACCAAAAAATCAACATGCAAGTCATACTTGAGGGCGTGTGTGACTACTGTACCATAAATGTGGTATTCTTTAGTCACTTGGAAGCGATTGAAAACGTTTTGTTCGAATAAGAATGTCAGGTGTGCGAATGCATTGAAACGAACAGGTCCATAAATGAATATGTAAGGTTTCGGAAGGCTTTTTTTTTCAAGAATAAAAATAAATAGGTCGGAGTTTTTCAGAGGAGACAGTTGGGCGTTTATGAATATGATTTCAACGCGATCTTCCTGCATTTCTCTCAGAAATTGGCTAAACATTGAAGTTAATTTACGAGGATATCCGATGGAGTGTTGGAAATAATTGTTGACCGTCGAATTTTTTTCCACGAATTTCATAAATGTTTTAAACTACTATGCATCATTGTAAATTTGTAATACAGTTCCGTACTTCAGACAATCCCTTAGAAACTTAGATTTCGGTAACCGCTCAACAGCATCTTATTTTTTTTTAGTTCTCCTGCGAACTCAAAACTAACAAATCTCCGTTTTACTGTACAGTACTACGTGGCCATGGCCCGCGTAAGGGTGTCATGCGCCGGTGTGCAAAAAATAATTTGGCGCCCCCCCCCCCCCAAAAGTTGCTTTCTTGATTATTTTTGTAGAATGTCAAGAATATTTGCTGGACGAAAAAATCGATATATTCTGACTTTTGCAATACAGTACATTTAAAATAATTCAAGCTGTTGCATGAATCTGCATACGTAAATGTATGCTCCGGAACTCCTTTTTAGAAAATCACTAACTTTGTCACTCCATATTCATTGGTACAGTAAGCATGAGTATTTGTTAGGAGGTGAAGAAAACATTTTTTGTATTTTTCCCAATGGTTGTATTGAAATGTGTGTTATAATTTTCTTAGCTGACAAAATAACCTGCAAGTACTCAGCAATTGAAAATTTCAAACAATAATTCCCCTCAGTTTCACTCATTCTTGATATTGAATTCTAAAAAATGAAAGAAAGAACTCAAGAACTGTATGCACAACCATGTGCGGTGAAACCACTGCACCCGCCTTACGCGGGGCCTCTACGTGGCCATGAATGGCCGCCCATGCGTATTTTCGTCAAAATTATGCTACAGTTTAGTTTCTTTTATATATTTATACGAAAGGTGCTGAAGGCGCTGCGGAATCCGGATGCGTCATGGGCGGATTACCAGGCCTCGTTGATCACAAACAACGCCCACGTGATATCGCCGATTACGCGGGCGAATCTCGAGACATACGGTGGATACCAAAGTCAGCACATGGCGTTTGTTGCGCATGTGAATGGGCAGATTCAAGCCTTGGAGGCGATGGAGCGACAATGGGATGAATACGAGAAGACCGTGCTTCCGAATGGTCCTATGTTTGATTTGTCCCGTCCGCCGCCAAACATGCAGGTACAGAAATATGAATTCAAGTTTCAGCGACCCATTTGAGCTGGGCTTGGGGGGAAAAGAAGATTTTTCTTATTTTAATATCGAAGACTAGTTTCGATTGGATTCTCCATAAAACAACTGCAATTTTGACGTGCAAATCGCTTGATGTTTTTTTTTTTACGCCATTGAGTCCAGTTGGCCCTTAATTTTGCTTCGTACAGTGGACTCTATTTCGGGCAATAGACCGCCCAAAAAATTTGTGGTCCTTGATGAAAGTATTGTATTCTGTAAAATGTGGCTGCCAGCCCAATTTTTCAATTGTATTGCATTCCTTCTTTCCCGAATTTCTTTGCTGCTATTTTTTGTTGGACGTTTCTAGATTGAGTATTTAATTTGATAATTTATGAGGAAAATTTCCAAGAAATGTACGACTTATTTCCTATTCCACGTAACTTCAAATTATTAAGTACAAGTGAGACCCCCCCCCCCCCATGCGGATATAATTGGTGCATCCGTAGTGTCCCTAAGTCAAGTCTTTTTTTCCCATAGACTTACATTATATAATTTTTAATTGTTGTTTTATGGAAGATATATTCTTTAGAATTCTATGAAAAAAAATTGTTTGCCGCTTGAATTTGATTTAGTGAATATCTTTTCAACTCAATAAGAACATTTGGAGCATGAACCTCTTTACAGTACATTGAAATGTTGGCATCTATAAAAATAATATTCAAGTCACAAAGAGAAAAGGGAAGTCCCTCTATGCTAATTTTTTTAATTAGCTGAATGGATTGTAAAATGATTAGAGAAATACCAACTAATTTTTCTTGCATAGATCTTTGTAGTGTAAATATCTGGTTCTTGCAATTAAGCCTAATGAAAGTCAATTTTCCTGAAATTTATTGGCAATTTTATTGTGCAATGTCCGCTAGTCAAGTCAGTGTCCATATGTTGGACATTGTATGGCCTTTTTTATGCCTCTTTATTGAAAAATAAATGTCCGTATGTCAAATTGTCCGCATGTGGGGGTCTCACCATAAAAAGTTGTCAGGAATTTTGAACAAGCCAGCCACATTTTATGCGGCTTCCCCTCTCTTGTTAGACGATTTTTCAGAAAATGTTCTTTCCTCCTGACATGAATCAAGTATCTCTGGCATCACTACATGTAAAAAATATATATGCGAATTATTTTAGCAGCTTCCCCCGCCGGTGGCCAACTTGCCACCTCCCAACGTCGCCCCGCCCGTGCCTCCGTCGTGCGAGTACTTCGATCTTCCTGCGGGATTGATGATCCCGCTGATTGCCCTAGAAGACGACAAGATGAAGCCCTTGGATTCGAAAGAGGTGACGTTGCCGCCACCAGCGCCTACGACGGATCGGCTGCTTGCTGCCGTGGAAGCATTCTATGCGCCGCCGTCTCACGAATCGCCTCGCGACACCGACGGCTGGGAGAAACTTGGTGATTATCCGACATTCGCCTTAGTTAATATTTTGAAAGTTAAAATTTTAAACTTGTGTTGATTTAAGTCTCGTCTTATTTTTCTTTTTTCGCTTTCACGAAGAAATACATTGTTCAGAGAGGTTTAATGATTGTCAGTGCTTCGCTGAGACGGATCGTCGTTTAATCGCGACTTCGCGCATGTTGTTCATTCCGAATCCCAGGTCTGTACGAGTACTTCAAAGACAAGAAGGACGCGATCCGTCGCAAGTACGAGGATATCGAAGCCGGTGACAGAGACGCCTCCAGGTCCCCGTCGCCCATCCGCCTCGAACGGTCTCCTCTCCGCAAAAAGATCAGTGAAGTCATGAAGCGAAAAAAGAGCCTCGTCGTTCGCCGCAACAACAAGTCCAGAAGTCGAAGTCGAAGCCCGAGTCCAGCTCGAAGCCGGAGCCGAAGTCGAAGTCGAGACCGTTCCCGATCCCGTTCCAAGTCCCGGTCACGTTCCCGATCCCGATCCCGAACCCCGCCTCGAAGGCGTTCCCCTTCCTACTCCCCGCCGGCACAGATGAGGTCTGTGGACCCGTTGCCGTCGCTGGAGCTTAGCGGCGACCCAACGGCATTTTCCAAGTTGGACGAGAGCAACAAGGGACACCAGTTGTTGAAGAAGATGGGCTGGGGAGGAGCCGGGCTCGGGGCGAAGGAGCAAGGCCGGGCTGAGCCGGTTTCTGGTGGAGACGTGCGAGACCGGACCGACATGTATAAGGGAATTGGAGTTGATCTCAATGACCCGTTTGAAAAGTTCCGGAAGAACAAGGGGAATCAATTTATCTCGAGGATGAGGGCGAAGGCGGAAGAGAAAAAGTGAAAGGGGGAAAAAGTTTTTACTGAAAGAATTGTGTTTTCTTTATTTTATTTTTTTCGAAAAGGTTTGACCGGGTTTGCCATCAATCCAAACGCACTCATTCCGGGCATAGAATGAATTCTTCAAGAATTCAGTTGTTAAAAAGATTGCTATCATAGGGTTTCTCACAATTATTTTGTCCAATTTCATGCGGACGATGAAAACAAAACAGGTTTAGGGTTTTTTTCCACGTGTTCGGACGGATTTGCTGTGAACGCACTCATTCCGAGCATAAAATGAACTCAGATTTGTTGGCAAATAGTTCGATTTTTCTCATCTGAGACAAACCAATGAAAGAGTGCGATTTTAGGTTTTTTCCACACTTGGCTTCTATAATTGACTGTTTTTCACGATATTGAATTCATTGCGAGGATGAAATTAACAGGCTTCGTCCAAGTTTCCCGTGAAATTTAAGCGCAATCATTCCATAAATCCATGAAAAATAAAGTTCGAAGAAAGGGTTTCCCTTTTTTTTCAAATTTGCAACCGCCTCACATGAAAATCTTTTAAATCAAGATTTTAAATTGTACGGTTTCCTTTCTGAAATTTGTTGGTTCTTTCGAGAAGGAGGATTCGAGCGAACCTCGTTTTCCCGTCACTTTAAATGCACTCACGCTAGATACAGATTGAGTTAGGAACAGTTAGATTTGAAAGGGGAAAAATAGAAATATGTTCTTTTTGTGGGAAAAAATTTCATGCGGAGGCTAGAGATCTTCGATTCTCCGATTGTTAAAATTGATTGGTTCAACTTTTTCAATTGCTCGAGTTTTGTTCTGGAAATTACCGCGATCTATAAAAAAAAAACCGCCATTGAAAGCATTTTTATATTTATTGCCATTGAAGGGAATTTTGAATGTCTGATGTAAGTTCGGAAATTATGATGCAATACCTGTTGTCGCTCCGCTCGAAAGTTTTGGGATTGTGTTTGGGAAATTTTTTCCCACATACAATTTTTTTTCAAATCGTCCGCAAGACGTTGAAACCTTCGTTGAACAGAATGTTCTGCAGTGTTCAAGAAGTCTGACGTGATTCCTTTTTGATTTGATTCTTTCTTGACATGGTTCAATCTTCCTGTGATGATTTTCATCCGTTAACATTTTTTATTAGGTGTACCACCGTGTATTTTTGGTGGCCAGTGAGGGTTATTTTCCTTTTGTTTTGACTAGCGGTACTCAATTTCGGATTTCATCAACGAAGGAAAAGGTGGTTTTTTTGAAGTTTTTACCGTTTTGAAGTGATGGTGAGCACGCGAAGGAAGCAGTATGAGGGCTATTCGTCCGACGATGGATCAGTTACGGAGTTGCCTCAACGGCGTACCCGCAGATCAAGTAAGATTCTAAGCTTCTCTTGTAACAGTACTGTTGAAATCGTCTAGATTAGTCCAAAACGTATGGAGAGGCACCGAAAAACTCCGACTGACAGAATTTATGATTAGTTCTGATCGGATATTATGTTATTTAATGCAATTGTGATTGACCTGCGACGAATGAATGAGATTGTTCGGTGGCTGAAAGATGCTACTGTACTTTTATTTGCATTTTTACAAGTTGAGTGTTTCAGAATTATCACGGAGCCTTCAATAGTATTTATTCATTTTGATTTTTTTAATCAGTCGACTTTTCGTGAGCTTCTGCGCGTTTTGTCATTAATGCGGAAATCCGTTTGGTCAGGTATTTTCGGAAAAGAGTTCTTAGAAAGTTCCTAGATGTGCAGTAAATTTCGCAAGAGGTTGAATTTTGGACCCTTCGCAAAATAATAACAAGGTTTCTCTTTCCCCGGAAAGGTTCATCGAGTCAACCCGACAGGCCGAGTAGTTCCTTGTCTGGAAATACCCCAAGTTCTTTGCCAAGAAGAGCCAAATCAATGAGAATTGCGGTTCAGGCCATGGAATCCATTGAAGAGAATCCTGAAGTCGCCGCAACAGCTTCCTCATTGCCCACTGCCTCTAAAAAGGGCTCTAAAGTGGTGGATGTAATCGACATCTGTGATGAGTCCGATTCGAGCAACCTTGAAAGTGCAGGTGATTCACCGCAAACTTATTTATCCAAACGTATTCCAGGTCATATGTGGAAGGCATGTTTTTTTGTATCTACGCAGGGGTGTTTCAATAATGGGACTGCAACAAATCTAACCTTTGGTTGAAAAAAATTGTCGTCGATACAGCTTTTAAAATTGAATTAATTAAATTGAAATTTTTGTCAAAATGTAATTTCTTCATGTATGAAAAGTGTTGCAGGTGAAATTGGCCACGGTTGAACTTGATGCACCTCAACTTGCTGCACCCTAACTTGCTGCTGCTGCAAGTGACTGCAGCATGAAGTAACTGTAGTAGCAAGTTGCTGCTGCAATCATTTCTCATTGCAGTCACAACTTGCAGCAGTTACAAGTTGCAGCTGTTGCAACTTGCTGTACTTGAAAATTCTGACAGTTCTGAGTACTAAGCCATCCCTCAACTGCATTATTAGTTCTTGGGATACCTTCTTTCACATGGCAGATTTATTCCAAGTCAGAATTAGAAACAAAGCTGGCTGTTGCTTGCCCCTTTTAATTTTCTTGCCAATGTACGTTTTTTCAAAATACTCATAAATAGGATCAAGGATTTTTGAATATGCATTTTCTTTTTTCAAATACTGTATTGATATGCAGCATAAACTTATTCAGGTGGTAAGAAAGACAAAATAAAGAAATATATTAATTTTCACAGAGAAAAAAAAAATATGATGACTGAGGTGAGAAAAATGTGGCAAGTGAACTCACTGCAATTCATGCAGCCAGTTGTGATAGTGGCAAGTCATTACAGCAGTGAGTTGTTGCAGTGACAACTTCTACCTGTGGTGACTTATCACAGTGTCAAGTAGTAACAGCAGCAAGTTCAACAGCTTGCGGCAAGTTGCATGTGTGGCAAATTAGAAAGTGGCAAGTTTCACTGACATGATGAAAAAGATATCCCTCTGTGAATATTAATTGCCTTTGATTCTTGAGTCAAATACTATAACCATTTAGATTTCAGAGTACTGTACATTAGTGAAGTTGAATGCTTGGAAACACAGCACAGTACTGTATGTTGAAAAAAGACCAGGTGCTGTTTGTTAGGTTTTTTTTTTACTTCATGAGCGAATATGTTCAAGGATTCTGCTAAAATAATCGGTTCATTTCGAAATTCAGGATCTCGAATCGAGCGAAGTTTTCCTCGTGCCGTTCTTTGTTTCTTCTGTGTTAGTCTCAAAATTGTCTTCAGTTGAGCCATAAATGTTCTTCATTTTTGTTGAAGCCAGCATATCTGTATAAAGTCATTCGAATGAAACGAATTTTTGAAATTTTTTCAAATTTAAGTTTGCTTAGATGTGCAGATACGTCACCACTATTCGGACATCCCTACTGGAGCAACTAAGTTGAAAGAAAATATACCAGGGTGTCCGAAATGTCGGAGAAATGAATAAGTCTATTCAAGTGGAATTTCCATAAAAAATTGTCGAGTGAAATGTTGCATGCAGTTTCTCCTGCAGCAAAGGCGGGAAATCCCCTTTTAAGCTTCGTTAGAAAATGTATCGAGTTTGGGGACATTTTTATTTCCCTGTAGAGTAGTTTTCGGATTGTTTGTCCATCGGAAAGATGACTTTTCTTGAGTGCGTTTGCGGACACCCATTGAACTCGGCATGATTAGACATTTTGTGAACATACCAGTGATTTGCGCTGCAAAATAATGGGCACTAATTTCCCCTTTTCTTTGAAGAGAAATTCGAGAAAATTGCTGAAGGGGAAGATATAATGGAGGTCACGGAAATCAATGAATCATCCTCATCACCACCGTCTACGGATGATTGCTGTATCGTGCTGACCAGATTAAAAGACACGAAAGTTCCGGGTGAGTAATGGTGATTGTGCTTTTTCATCCGCATTTCTGCATGTTTATGCGTGTATTATCCTTCAGAAGTTCCTGAAGAATTTGAATGCCGAAGTTCGGATAAGTCTTCCGTCGAAACGAAAAAACTTGAAGAGGAAGGTAAACATTGGCAATTACCGCAGATTTCACTTTTCCGCTGCAAATGTAAAATTGTCCCTTCGTTGGAATTTTTTATTCATATCCGATGATTTTTTTTAAAGATGTACTATGTCAATATTTTTTGTTTTGTTTTTGCTTTGGCTACGTTAATCTTTATTTTAAATTCACCTTTCAATGCTGTTTATCATTAGAAGAAAAGCGATAGAAAATACTTCAGTCGACCCAGCACATGATACTGTACTGGATATATTTTATACCCCCGTGCGTTTGAATCAACGATGATTTAATTCATTCATGCGTGGAAAGTGCCTCGCATTGCGCTGGTTGTAAAACCCAGGGCGATAAATTGCCCTTCGATACGAACGAAGTTGTCACGAAATTGAAGTTTCCTAAAGGAAATTGATAGTTTAAGATATGTTTCGTTTTAATTTGATTGCATGACTCTAGGGTGCCAATATAATGAGAAAGCACCGAAACGAGAGTTGTCAACATAGGAATCTACCGAAAAAGTGCCCGGTTCTTTTTTTTTTCGAGCATGATTCCTGCAATATGCTTAAATGACCTATTTCCCGTAAATGCTCTAATCGAAAAGGTTGCCTGTTTCACCAGTTGTTTTATAATAGATTGCACACCTTGATGTCTCCGAACAGATATATCTGAACCATTTACTGAAGCGGAAGAAGCCATTCCGAAACGTGATTCGAATAAGAAGGAACGAACTTCAGACCTTACGCCGCTGGAATCCAGAGAAGGTAAGGAATGTTGCGCTCCCAACGTTGATTCCGAAATTTAATGGGCCAATTCGCGGTTTTTCCTTTTTTACAGCTTCCACCGAAGGCTGTGAAACTGTGTCACACACTGACTGTGACATTATTGGAAATGACACAGTAGTGAACGCAGGTACAGTATTTTGATTTTGTCTATTCAATTAAAGCGGCCCGATTTGCAAGGTTACGTTTCTTTCATTTTTTTTTTATGTATCGCTCATCAGCGAAAGACTCCAAGATAACGACTTTGAATTCCGTCGGAGAAAGTAAGCTGAAGAAAAAGAAGAAAAAATTGGAGAAACCTGGGCGTGACGGGAATGTAGTCATTAGAGGTAGGAATATTTCGAATCGTTTCTGGAAAGAACCTGCTGGCCGCGCCTCGTCTATTATCAAAGGTGAGCAACAGTTCACACTGTGTCGTAATCAGTATAATGTTGTATTATTTTAGCTATTCTTCTCTTTCGGACGTGAGCATAGCTTCTACATTTTATCCGAGTATAACCTTCCTTGTCGGAAACGGAAGTTGCTGATCCATCTACGAAATATTACGAATTCTTTGAATGGGCACTGACTCGTGCAGTTGCAAATATAATGAGGTATCACCCCAACTCTATTATTTCCTGTTTTAAAAAATCTTTTTTTTTTTCAAAATGCGTCTTAGGCTGTGGTTTGATTCTTGAAGCCAGTTTTATGAATAATATAAATTAGTTTTTCGATTTTCACCAGCTAAGCGTCAAGCTGACTAAGTCGGCCGAAAAATTTTCCGGATGCAGTAGTGTACTGTGATATTCATCATATCTTTAAAAAAAAAATTTTATGACCATGTGCCGATGGCGTATGTTTATCTTTTAGTAATTAAATATGTTCCTTAAATTCTAACTGGTTGAAAAGAAATAGCAGACGCCAGAAATGTAATTGGAGAGTTCTTTGAAAATATGAAGGTTCGTTTTAAATGGTATCATGTGTTGATTCCCCAATGCTCCACAAACTTCCGTTGAAACTCAATTTTTAACGCTTTTTTGGCTGATGGATAGGTTTGAGAAAAGATCTACGTGTATTTGAAGTTATTTAACCATACCAGAAGAAAATTGACTTATGAAGTGTCCCGAAGGAATCTTTTCTCGGAAATTGAAGAAAGTCCCATTTCAATACAGTATTTCAAGTTACGAAAGAAATCCTTGATCGTGTGTTGATTGCATTATTCTGGTAGTTTAGGATATGTGTAAATGCACGTTTCCGTTTCTTCGATAAGTCGATTGCGAATTGCTGTTCAAGTCGGAACTCGATCGCCTATTATTCCAGTTCAATTTACTTGTATAAGTCACAGAAGCTCTTATAAGATTTTCATGACCAGTAAATATAGAAGAATTTCACACGTCCTTTCGGTACGATGTATTTATTGTAGGTGCGCACGTCCATCGTGGATGGGATAAACAGAAGCGTCTCCGCGAAGAATTAAACCGAACGAAGGAACTCACGCGTAGGCTGATTCAACAACAGAAGGAAGCCAAAGAAGCAGCCAGGCTACGAGCCGAGGAACGGAAGAAGCAAAAGGAAGAGAACAGTCGGAAAGCCGAAGTTGTGCAAGTGATCACCAACACAACGAAGCTCAAGAGGATGAAGAAGAAGCAATTGCGGTATATTCAAAAGCGCGATACGACGGATGCTATTCAGAAAAGGCGAGAAATGTAGTCGATCGTTTCCTTGCCTCGACTTCTTGCGTTTCTCTTATCTGGATTCCTAAGGAAGTAAAACGGTTCAAATGGTGCTTATCTTTGCAGGAAGTTGAAGTGCCTTATCCACTTGCCCAGCTTGTTCGAGGGCTAAAAAAGAAACTATTGACAAAGTTCTGACGGGTTCATAACCATAAGTAAGACCCGCGTATTTTCAGTTTTGTCAGGATTGAAGGTGAGTTAGTTTCGTTCATCTGTCGATTCAAACATTTGTGCTGTACAGTATTCGGATCATCAGCACATTACTGTACTGTGCATCGTCGAATATTCGAATGTTTCAAAAACGAAGGATAAGTTCGAAGCATGACGTGAAAAAGTAAAACAAAACTAATGACGCAAATTTAGAATATGAGAATGCAGTACAGTTTTAAAGAATATCGTCTTTGCTTCAAGAACAGCAGAATCCTGGTTTTCCAGTTCTAATTAAGTTCACATTCCATCAAATTTTGTCTAAATGTTCTATTCATTGGTCGGGAATCTGTAGTCTGCAGAATTCTAATTTGGGTTGTTCTAATTCCCTCTGACCAATTGATTATCTAGGACAGTAGTGCATTTGAATATTTACGTTCATATAATTTACATTTGTAAGTTCATAAAATTTAAATTGTAAATGTATTCGTTGAATTATTTAGAATCATCGTCATGCCAAGTTGTGAACGAAAAAACCGTTCCCCGTGTAATCAAGCCCTTACGGTATATGATGTGAGAGAGTCCCTGACGTTTACTATGGATTTCCTGCGAATCCTGCATAATTTTCGCCTTCACGAATAATTTGGAATTTCGGGTGCGATTTCACGGGAATTTCATTTCGCAAAATTTCGCGCGTGATCGCTATGTACGCGTTCCTGCGTAAAACCTTTAAATATTACACGGACCTCCTGCGGCGGAATAAGGGAATGAATTATTCGGAAGCAGTGGAGCAATTCAGCCATGGATTGTCTCGCAGTGGTTACGAGTTACAGTCCGTACCACCTCGTCACACCTCGCGGTAAGGTCATCTAGTCGGCTTTACGCACGTAAGCACGGGTTCACCTTCGGGTTTCCGGCGAGTTGCGGATGTGAGTTATCATTAACCGATGGGTATCGGCTGATGAAGCGGTAAGCGCTCCGTGATGCGGTGTTCTCGCTCTTCGCTCATGGTGCCCGCGGGAACCGGAACGATTACCGGCTGGCTATCAGGGGAATGGTGACGCGTAAAAAGCACCGAGCGAAAATCACTCAACCACCAATTGTTTCATGGGAAAGCGTGAAATTGTTATTTTATGAAATGCTGAACTTTTTCAGAATTGGTTTGGAACAAACCATCTTACGCACCGCGAATACTGTACTCAGTTAATCTGTATTAATGTTAATGTTTTCTGCTGCAGCAGTTTTGTCCTGGCATAGTGGCATGCTTTCGGGAGGATCCATTTTATAAATTAAAACATCGTTGTTCTTGTGCATGTTATGAAACGAATAAGTAGCCAATCATCGCGCAAAATCATGATAAATAACCGCAATACTGCGGATATAAAACGGAAGCCTTCGAAAAGGCACGGATCGAAAATCAGTACAGTATTTACTATTCATGCGAAAATATTGTACGGAGCATATTCCTGATGTGTCAAGGATTTTTTTACGCAGTCCGCTTCGAAAGTGTTCTAACGCTGAGAAAACGTAAGTTTTGAACAATTCAAATGAATGTAGATCTTCTGAAACCAAAGAAGGGTCATTGAGAGATTTTCCCAGCGTGCCTTTCGGGGTTGGTGCTTTTCTCCTACTGTTGGGAGGGGATAATACGTTTCGGGCCTTGGGAAAAGTAAGTTGGGGCGTTCAGAAACGCGCTTTTTATGATCGAAGCAATCATCGGAAAGTGGTGGCTAATGGCCGTATAGTCCATGCGGCGTTCGGCGCTGCTGGGAGAGAAAATGTTCAGTGTAGGTAATGACACTTCGCGGTTTCCGATTTGCTTTAAGGAAAAATGTGTTGGTGGAACCGGGTTTTGTTCACGTTTCCTCGCGGTATCCAGCGATCACGGTGATGCCCGTGCTCCGTACGGTCACCCACAAGCCTGTTGGGATTGCGTAATATCGGTATAATTTTTATTCGAAACTGGCTTTCCCGCGTGGAGTTTGGTATTCTGTATTACGGTATTCTGCTCTTGTTCGAGGGAAAAAAATAGCGAACGTTTTCTCATCGTTTCGCGTATGCGGAGATATGGGAACGCCTGTTTTTCGCTGACGATAGCACATTCTCAACACGTATTATCCTGCTCCAGCCTGTTGACTCAGCAGGCTGGAAAAAGCATCGCATTTTAGATGCAAGTTTTTACGAGTTATATGGGATCTTTATCTTGAATTACCCTTATTCTTTAGGAATACTCCTTTGTTTTATAAATTCTTTCTGCTGTGTGCATAAAAAATGTTTTTAATTTTTTTAATTATTCGAGAGGAGAATTTTTCTCCTCTCGAATAATTCCATGATACTACTGATGTACCGTGAAGTCGTTGCCTCTTGCCAAAATTTAATGCGTCCCGCAAAGGTACTATTGGGCCGTGCATAAGAATCGGGTCACGTTTTCCCCGCATAACCATTTTGGGGAGAATGAGTGCATTTTCCGAACGAAAACGGTTAATAAAGGGAGGATATTCTTCAAACTGCAGCAGTGAACAGCAATACTCCATATATTTTTGGGCCCACCTTCATAAAAAAAAATTCAATTTTCAAAGTTACAGGCGCATCGTGGTGATGTGTGGTTAGATGGTTGCCCAACATATGTTCTGCATGTGAGGCATGACTGTTTTGGTACAGTAACCAACAAAAGTCAAGCAGGCAGAGCAGAAATTTCTTGACCAAATTGTCAACGAGTATTTGATATATGTAATTTTCTAAATTTCAGGTGAGATGACTGGCCTGAGAAAGGAAGTTTTTTCAAAGTCTAATTTTCTCCAAAAATTGCCTAATTGTGATGAATGTGATTCAGCAATATATTTTTTCTCTTAGGGTGAATTGAATGAAAATCATGTTTTTACAGGAAAGAAACTGAAAATTTCTGCAAATTTAGATGTTTTGCTGTAGAGAGGTAATTTTATTTTTCCTACATCAAAGTAAAAATGCTGTGCCATTTATTAGAGACTATGCTTTTGAAATTATATTCTTAGAAATATATCCTTATCAACATCTAGGGTTTTTATTTCAACAAAAATCTTCTTTGTTGGGCCTATTTTTCCAGAAAGTATTTATTTTAATAGCTATAGGAACAAGTTTGTACTGCATGTATATAATGAGCAAAGAAACGAAGCAAACAGCAGTGAACACCTTTTCAACGGTCTTTCCCTTCTTGAAGTCAAATTTTCCAACTGATTATGTTTTTAAAGATTTTTCTCGTGAGTAAGTAAATTGTCTGGGCCACGACCCTGTGTCAAAAAAGCCAGTTTTAAATTCTGCGTTTTTAATTTAAAATTTAAGAAAGAAAAAAATATCGGAAGATTTTACACACACGTTACATTGATGTATTTTAATAGCTTTATATAGAATCCAGATACCCATGATGATAAATAAAATAAGCCTATCAAAAGTTTTGCAACAACTGTATGGAAGAATTAAATGTGAACCCGTATACTGTAGTTGCTAACGTTTTTTTTTAACTTTCCATTGCTACTTTCCTCTGTCAGTATATACTTCCACAAGACGAACGTAATACAGAAGATCAGCACATACAATACTGTATAGTCATCACAATTCGCTGAGTTTCAAAGAGGCGGTTGCATGTACAGTACCGCTGTTGCATGTACACGGACAGGCATTAGGCGCGGGAACCTGTCCCCGGGATGTTGTTCTCGCGGCGGGCTATTATATAATGTTCCACCGTCCTCCGGGTTATGAGTTGGTAACTCTAGGTCAGCGTGTACGTATGCTTATGGCCAGTTGCGCCACTGCCGACCTTTTATCTCGGGCGAGCGCTCTCGAAGCCGTTCAGTTGATCGTTCGGCCTGGTGGGATTTAGTTTCAGGGCTCGAGGTTAGTAAAGTGATCCGCCAGAAGGGGTGAAAGACGCACGGACTGCGAGAATGACTCGAGGTGAGTGTTTTTTTTTTGGGCGCTATGCACAGTTTCTGCGCATTTGCGTGCGAAGGGTTTGAGGAAGTCACGATCATGTTGCGTATCCTCCGGGCGTTGTAGCACGCTATAATTTACAGCTTAGTTTCCTGGTTAGATTGAGAAATGGCGTGTTGATTGTGGAAAATTTTAAGCCGGTTGCTTCGCGGGAATTGCGTGTCACAGCAATAACGGGCTGGAGGGTTGGAGCCCGCGCTTTTCGGGCGAAAATCGGGACCAGCATAACCCCTTTTTGGTAGTTTGTCCTAGAAGTTTCAAGAGATAGTTCTCTGTTGGTATTCAGCGAAGAAGGTAAAAGGTTCTTGGCGTAACTGCCGTCATTTTCATAATGTGACAAGGGAAAAGCATATCCGGCAAAAAGTTTTCCATATTTAAAAACCTTTATTTTATATGGCCATTTTATTTCCATTTTATTTGGTTTACGAAAGTCCTTCAGTTTTTCTCTTGATACTGTTCGTTTGTTAATTTGTACAGTATGATGGGGGGTTCATTCTACTTCCGAAATAATATTAAAAGTAAAAGCTAGTCCAACTCAATCAAGATATCCTCTTTGGGTTCTTTTTGCGTTTGGCGCTTTTCTCCTGTTACGGTTCATATTTAGTTCTCTATTACGAAGAAAATTTCGGCCTTGAGTTGCCACGCTTTGTCGTTAGAAGGGTTGACACCGTATCACCCGGGCGTGAAGGGTGCTTCTCCGAGCAGAAACTGTCGCTGTTCTATAGTTGATGAAGTCTTCATGAACTGCTTGAGATGCTGCTCGCGATCTGTGGCCCCTGAAGGTGCGTTCTGTCGAGTAATGCTAGTGTGCATGAGTCGCACCGTTTTCGTTTCAATAGCACCCGACGTTTTCCCCATCCGATGACAGTGACTGTGCATTCCGAATTCTTATCTCTGGTTTGTTTTTGTAGGAAATAACGTAACGAATGGCGTTGATGCGCTCACAATAGTCCGCCAGCAGTTGAGAACTGTTCGCAGCGGTGAAGACATGAATTTCGAAGGGAAAGTGCCGCATGTTGTCGGGGTCATGGGAGCGTCTGTGAGTTCAGATTGGTTATGTAGATAGTTAGTTGATTGCGGTGTCACAGGCGTTTTCATCCTGTCGTTTTCAAGGGAGACTTGGCGAAGAAGAAAATTTATCCAACACTCTGGTGGCTATTTCGAGACGGTTTATTACCGGAGGATACTGCCTTCATTGGATACGCCCGGTCAAAACTTACTGTGGCAGAGTTGCGTGCGAAGTGCGACCAATACATGAAGGTGTGATTCATCGAGCCAATTCATTTCCGCACGTGATTGTTTACTTTTCTTATGTTATTAGTAATCATTATTTATCGATCTTCGGTACTTCATCATTAGGTAGCACCGGGCGAAGAAGCGAAGTATGAAGCGTTTTGGAAGTACAACCGGTATGTCGCCGGATCTTACGATACTAGGCGAGACTTCGAACTACTTGACAAAGCATTCGCGGAATTTCATAAAGGCTCTTCTGAAGTCGGAAACAGAGTTTTCTACTTGGCATTGCCTCCGTCTGTTTTCGAGACGGTTACCGCGCATATCAAAGAAACCTGCATGGCCCCTAAGTGAGTTTTGATTGACACTGATTTTTCTTCAAATAATCTGCGCGAGAAGTTGTGATCAGAAATTGTATGGCCTCTCGCGTGACGTTTTAAAATTCGCTAGTACTAAAAAGTGGATTATCGAAGTGGATTGTCTCTTTTAACAAATTGAATCTTTGAAGTAATACAGTAGTTGAAAATTTAAATTTAGAATTTATTACATTAAGAACTGCAACTCTTTTCAGTTCAAGCCACGGAGAGTTAAAATCATAAGCACTTTTCAATTCAAACGCGGAAGGTGAATTTGTTGGGCGCAAAAAGTGTTTCGTTTTATCGATCGTGTCTTAAAAGAGTAAATACGGTACTTTCATTCAAGTGAATGTTAACTATTTGAAGAGGTTGGACGCGCATCATCGTTGAGAAGCCATTTGGTAAGGATACTGCGAGTTCTGCGAAACTCTCGAGCCACCTATCGTCTCTATTCCGTGAAGATCAACTCTACCGAATAGACCATTATTTGGGGAAAGAAATGGTTCAAAACCTCATGATATTGAGGTAAGTTTCATAAGTTCGATTGATGAAGAAGAGATTTTAAGTGCTGTATACATTTTCAGATTTGGAAATTCCATCTTTAATCCTCTTTGGAATCATCACAATATTGCCAGCGTGTTGATCTCGTTCAAAGAGCCTTTCGGTACGGAAGGACGTGGAGGTTACTTCGACGAGTTCGGCATTGTGAGAGATGTTATGCAGAACCATTTGCTTCAAATTTTGTGCTTGGTTGCGATGCAAAAGCCTTGCTCGACCAGAGCGGATGACATCAGAGATGAGAAGGTATTCCCTTCGAATATCCCGTGTTGGTAGTATACCGAGGAAAACTCCGCGTTCAGATTGAAAGAAGCATCAAGCATTGTTTCACTTACCGTTCATAACTAGTATTATATTCTTCGTATAAATCAAAATTGATGATATAAGTATTCCTTGGAAATATAGGATCGATAATTCTGCCCAACTCCTACTGAAGAAAAACTATTGCTCTGCTCCGAACATAATTCAACCGCAGTGGTCGGTTGATGAATACTCTCACCCACAGTAAGACCACAGGTTACTTCATGTGCTTCCTATGATCGGTTTAATGCCGATGAATTGCTCTTCTACGATGGCAAAGTTTTTTTAATTTATTTTTCAAGACAAGGATAGGAAAAGCTTACTCGATAGCGATTTTTTTTTAAAGTTGTTTCCGATACTGGAAGAATTTGGGAATGTTGAGCAGTTGAGCCTAAAGCCTGTAATTCTGAAGTGCTCGTTGAGGAAGTACTTGGGGTTGACGTTCGAAAATGGTGGGACGTGAAACAATTACAGGAAGTACAGGAGAATTTAATCTTTTCCTCACATAATTTTCTTCATGTCTTTCTTTTAGGTCAAGGTTTTGAAGAGCATAGAACCGCCGACACTGAACGACGTTGTTCTCGGACAGTACGTGGGTGATCCTTCTGGGAGTGGCGAAGCCAAGCTGGGTTACTTGGATGACCCTACAGTTCCCGCGGGCTCATCGACTCCGACATTCGCGTCCGCCGTAGTACACATTCGTAACGAGAAGTGGGAAGGTGTTCCGTTCATCCTGCGCTGCGGGAAGGCGTTGAATGAACGTAAAGCCGAGGTGCGGATCCAGTTCAAGGACGTTCCCGGGGATATTTTCGGTGGGATGGCCAAGAGGAACGAGCTCGTGGTCCGCGTTCAACCTAATGAGGCGGTGTACGTGAAAATGATGACCAAAACGCCGGGAATGAGTTTTGAGATGGAGGAAACGGAGCTTGATTTAACCTATCGAGCGAGATACAAGGTTGGTCCATCGCAAGTCCTTCATCCGGACTACTAGTTTAATAATTGCGCTCTTGATTTTGATGTATATTTTTTTGTCCTTCATTATCATTCTTTTTTGTGTTGCTGTAAAGTCACGTTGAATAATTTTGACCTTTCGTTGCTGGTATTGGATTAATAATCGGGTCATCTACAATAATGACGTACCCTCAGTGTGTCGAGTTCGGTTTTTTTTTTAAATTACTGAACAGTACATTGTGTCCTCGAATAACATACCCGTTTTATTGTCGATCCCAGCCGAATTTATCCTCTTGAAAAATTAAGTGCGAATTTATTTTTATTCATGGTAAATGTTGAAGTTTCGGGAGTTATAACTCGCCGTAATTGGATCCGGAGAACCAAGAAGTAATGTATATTATATAGTTACATTGTGCAGGTTATGCATGCAATTATTATAATTTATTAAAAAGAAATTTATTTAAAAAAAGAAATTTATTAGAAAGTGTTTCGTACTTATTTCATTTAGAATATTGCTTAGAATAAAATAATCACGAGGGTTGAAATCAACGGGAATTCTAATTCTATACTCACTGTGCTGTACGAGAATGATATACAGTACAGTACTGTGCATCCAGATCACCAGGAAATATTCGTTGTAGAGGAGTTCGTCGTAGATGAACCCAATGGGACGAGAAATAAATTCGTTTTACAGTGAAAATCGTTCTGAAGACAGTACGTACAGTATATCTGTAGTGGAATCACCCTTGTTTCTATAGGAAGAGAACTTAAAGCTGTACTGAGTGAGAGACCGACTGCGTTCCCTCAGACCCATGAGCAAAGTAGAACCAGAAAAATTCAAAATTAATTGCCTCTTTGATTTATGAACAGCGTCGAGAGTACTTGTTAGAAACCAGTGTAGTACTTGACCAGAGGGCCCTGTGAGCTACGTTGGATTGCTCTCGATGTCGAGACCTCCTGACTAGATCTTATCGCTCAGATGGTGCAAGGTTTAATAAATTTAATTCGAGGATGACAAAATATGAATTCATAATTTTTTTTTCAGGGTGTGAAGCTTCCCGATGCCTATGAACGGCTGATTGTGGACGTTTTCTGTGGCACTCAGATGCACTTCGTTCGCACGGATGAACTCGCTGAAGCTTGGAGGATTTTCACGCCCTTGCTTCATGAAATCGAGGGAAAGAAACCGACCCCGATTCCATACAAGTATGGCTAACTTTAATTGAATACAACTCTTCTTTATTGCATGAACTCATGTATATATCGTTTTGTTTCGTGAGTCAAACAATGCCGGTGTCAAAATTCACGTAAGCTAGATGAGAGGTTAGTGTTATAATGAGTAATAACGAAAAATCAGATTTCTCATCTGCCGATTCCCGAAGCTAAGTTAATTTCGCGCGAGTCCATAATCAACGAACTTGCCAAATTTAGGCCTAATTATTTTTTTATTGGTTCGAGCGACAATTTCCAGAGATTCTGTAATTCTCCATTTCTTACCCACGATCAGAATTACATTTTCTTGCATGGCTGTTCGTCGGGCTGGCGACTTTTAAATTAAGTCATGTGTACTGTGTATACAGTACAATGTATTTATTTAATTTGTGTTTTCTTCTTAGATTTGGATCACGAGGCCCAACAGAAGCGGATGATCTCTTGGCGAAGAACAATTTCAAGTACTACGGTACCTACAAGTGGACAGACCCTGGGAAGTAGTGGGTGGATATTTTACTGAAGGTATTTTCAAGAAACGGTGATCAAAGGGAATCAATATTTACCGTCTTGCCGCACAAAGAAAGCGGACGAAACGCGCATTGCATGTTCCAAATGTTTTCTTGTTACTTTTTTATGTTTGGCTTGGTGGGGGGAAATCCGAGTTTCCTTTGAGATCTCTTGAGCTTTTTATTCCGAGATTGCGAGAGTGGTTTATTTTTCAGAGGCGTGGTTGGGGATTATGAATGGAGATCACTGTGGAGCGAGATAGGATCGAGGTTGTGTGCTTGGGGTTTTATGGTTGCGCAATACTGTCCGTAAGAAGGTGTAAAGCAGCGAAAATGCTAGTAGATTACCCGGGTTATACGTGAGAGGGTTAAGAACGCGAGAAAGACTGTGATTCGGTACTGAAAAAAGGAATTTTCCGACGCGATGGCTTTGCTCACTTGTGCGTTGCTCGGTGATTACAGAGCTTTTCATGGGAAACCGAAGGATGGTGTATTACTTACTCTCTTGCGCCGTGCGTGCTCGCGGAGTTTCGTCGAGACTCCATTAGCAGAGATCGTTGCAATCCCCGTGTTGCACTAATTGGTATGCAGTTGTGGATGGCGGGAAGTTTCATTCCGGTTGTGCAATACCCCTTCGTGTTCCACGGAGGAGGGACGGACTGCGGAGCACTATATCGTCTTACTGCGCATAGCGTGGCGGAAATGCCTGTTCAGCCGACGAGTACAGTAGATGCTTACAATTATGTGGGATAATGATCGGGTGCGAATGCCCGGGGATTGGAGAATTACGGAAAACCGGATATTGAAAATGTTCATACATTACTGTATTTTAAGTAGGAAAAATTCAAATATGCTAGACGTAATGACCTCTAAAATTTCTTGGTTTTTGTTGCATAATAAGCCAATTATAGGCTACTGAGCATAAATTGCAAGGTGAACAGGCTGCAAGAGGTAATTTTGGGCGTGGTTAATGCGTGTCAGTTTATCGAAGTTAACTCATTTGCGATTGTCATTTTTCGATATTCTTCCCTTTTCGACATGAGCTCATTGCAGTGGACACATACTGTTGAATTCGGGAAAACAGTGTCCATCAGAAGTACAATATTCTTTACTAATGATGCATTCGTCTGGAACTAGGGTAGTTCATCGGCCTGAGTTGGAATTACAGAAATTCCCAATACCCTTGATTATGTAATAAACCTAGACGAGGTTCATAATAGAAAAGAATCTTTGAGCAAATTCAAACATCAATACCTTACGTTAGATTGCATCTTGGGCTCAGTTGATCGAAGCAAGTAACATTTAATGAATAAGTCGTATGTTGAGCAAATTAAATTTACTAAAGAATGACGGTGTCCTCGAATCAAACGAAAGACTTCGATTTCATGTAGATCGACTTATTAAAAAATTTGCTGATAGCTTTTCACGGAAACTTTCAAGAAACTCTGTCATGTGAAATCATAGATTTTCAGAAGTCAAATTTGCAAAACTAGTATGAAATCTTCCCTGGATTCTTCTCATCTTCAGATTTGTCGGAGGACGTGAAAATACTGTACTGTACGAGTACGTGGCATGTGAAATTCTTGATTGAGTGTGCTCCTAGAAAATATGTATTATCTTCCCGTTAAGATGAAGACTTACGTAATGGTACGACGTATAAGAATCAAATAAGAGCTCGAATAGGTAATCTAATAAAATTGATCATGATCTGTGCTTAATTACAGCTTATCTTCATTATGTATGTTTTGATCCCCGAAAAGTACTTCACGAAAAATCTGCTTCAGCATCATGAACAGACCAAGGCGGAAACTGCCCGCATCAGAAGCAAGAAAATCAAACGCGTATGTACTGGACAGAAAGAAAGCAGTGAAAGATTTACGGCTTACACAGAGAATATAGTTTCATCGTCACTGCATGTATATCCGGAGTGCTCCATTAAAAGGCGAGGCTTTCATGAGAGGCGGTCGGGAACGGATTGCTCGTGTCAACTTGCATCCCGCGTTCCTCTGCGGTGATCGTAAATCAACATGATGTGCAAGCTGGGCTGCCTGCTGCGATTTCGCAATAGGTTAGATGTAATTTATTCCATGACCCACACCCGCGCTGTGGGTATATACCGGGCGGCTGGACGATGAAAGGCAAGAAGAAGAAAAAGCATGCTCAAAAGAATGGAGTTATCTGATCATCTTATTAACGAGCTTGATCCATCCAGAAATAACGGAAATCCGGTTTTTGTAACGAATCCGTGGCTTTTAATCGGTCATAGACGCGGGCTCCAGCCCATTACAATTCATCATCGCGGTCATGTACTGTACTTGCCGTGCATCATATGTGTACAGATAAGAACGCACGAACTAACTACAGTACAGTAATATGGTTCTCATGCATGAGCAAAATCGGCACTTGCTGTCCCTGTGTTTTTTTTCGAGATTAACAGGCAGCTACTTGCTCATTTAGTCATTTGTAACAAGAGCACGCGAGGTTCTGTTCATAAAACAATGGGAAGCTATAACCTCAACGTATATATGATCACATACTATATGTAAACAAAATTTCGACTCAAAGGCTTCGCGCATTCTACACGGATAAAAATTGGACTCGACTTCCGAAACGTTTAATACTAGCTGCCGGCACAGAGAAACTTCGCGTCAACAAATCTAATAACAGTCGTGAGCGAGTGAATTGTACTGTATGTACGTTATTCAATATTACTGTACGCTCATACATGTCTTCGGTGTAGATGCTATACGTATACGGTGTACCCCCCGGCGGCGGATCCCTAATTTGTCAATAATCAGACAGACGTCAATATATAGCTGATTGCAAAATTTGATGGTTAGTGACATCTATGAGCCAATAAAATAAAGAGTCAGCAGCAGTGAAATCAAGCTGCAGTGAGCCGCTCTCCTGTCAAAGCTGTAGATTGCCGAAAATGCTCTGCCTGCATCTGAGGATGGTTTTCTTGAGAGAAAGCAGGATTGCGGAGTGGAGTGTGTGTGCACCTTCAGCAGTGGAATATGAGATGTTTAGCAGTACGCGAAATCGCTGAGTAGTTAAGTGTGAAGATCTGATTCTCCAGTTGTTCTCTGCGTTCTGAAATCTTTTGTCTCCGTGGAGAAACAATTTGACGCCCTCAAATTGCAGTAAGTCTGCACATTCTCAGTTCGCGAATTCTCGTTGAAATGTTTCGTCGAATACTTGGTTGACTGAATTGAGCGATTAAGTCTTCTTGGATGTATAAGTTGTATTTGTGTTCGTAGGCACCCCGAAGTTTATTTTAAATTAATCACCTGTGATAGCATTTAGTGCGATGAGTCTGGTTCTCAAATTTCGACGTCTCGGGAGCATTGTTCGAAAATCAACGAACGTGTTGTTCGGGAAGCACCTAATGGTCACAAACGTAGCTTTGTCTGTTGGACTTTCAACTTTTGGAGACGCAATTCAGCAACGTTATTCGAAAGGCATTGGTGGACATTGGGACGTCAGACAATCCGGTCATATGGGGGCTGCCGGAGCTTCAGTAGGCTGGTGTTGCCATCATTGGTACAATTATTTGGATAATGTCTTACCCGGGAGGTTCGTACTTAATCAGAATGAGGTCTCACTCGTTCACGTGAACTTCTGTTCACAGGTCATCGAGGATCCTTATCAAGAAAATCCTCGTGGATCAAGTGATTTTCTCTCCGATTATAATATTGGTTTTCTTCGTCACGGTCGGGGTGCTGGAGCGGGAAACATTCGCAAGCATAACTTCCGAATTCGTTGAAAAAGGCAAAAAGTTGTACACGGCCGAGTGGTTTATATGGCCCCCAGCTCAATTCGTGAATTTTTATTTTGTTCCAACGCGATTTCGAGTTTTATACGATAACACGATCTCGTTAGGTTTTGACATTTATACCTCATCGGTGAAGTATGGATCTACGTATCATTCAAGAAGTCCGACGGGGTTTGAGCTAGTTGCATTAGAAGGCAATGATGAAAAATGACAGTGGTGCATCTATATTTCTCACATGATCCTCTGGAGAAGTGCTAATCGACGATCTTTCTATGCTCAGAGTTCAGTTTTTGTGTCAACATACGCGTGCGTTGCATCGAAACCAATGTCTTCTGGTGCTTCAATGTTTTGTGTGGACTCGAGTTCTAAATTCTGGCTCTTCATCGCGTCGGAAATCGTCTTGAACTCCAGCAATCCCTGAAGTTGGAAATGAGGTGAGTTTTATGGCATCTGTTGAAGGTTGTGTTTGGAGGAAAACGTGCAGACGAAAAATAGCAACGAAAGTCTTTCGATGAACAAAATGTTTATGACGTTTAAAATCTTTCATCCTCTTCGTAAATATCTGATTTAAGAAATGTATTAATAAGGTTGTGTTTGGAGGAAAACGTGCAGACGAAAAATAGCAACGAAAGTCTTTCGATGAACAAAATGTTTATGACGTTTAAAATCTTTCATCCTCTTCGTAAATATCTGATTTAAGAAATGTATTAATTTTATTCTCAGCAAGACTGCTATCTCTAGATTTATGTGATGGGGTTGTGCAGTTTTCCGTCGTACCGTGTGTTTTAGAGGGATTTTTACTGGGTGCTAATACCGTATTAACCTGCGATTGATTTCCCATTCGTTACCTGGATTTTTTTTATGCCCTGAGAGCGTTGTAGGTAATCCTTACTTTAGTAAGATCCAGTTTCTTATGCATTACTGAGTTCTCCTTTTAATCTCGAAAAATATGTTTTGGGTATCCGGGATTTGTTGTTATCTTAAGTTATCTATCTTCACAGAGTAAATAATGAATAGAAAAGTTGAATAGTGTTCAGTTTAGTTTAAATTGGCTTCAACTTATGATTTGTTTCCCCGTGTGTGATGAAGATATGCGAATCTTCAGTCGAATGGTCGTTTTATGAAGTGGTGAACCTGAATTACCTCTGCGGCATTAGAAAACTGCTTCAGTAAATCCATCATCTCGTCGTTCAGTCGATCATTCAAAATCTCGTGGAGGTGTACCATGATTTTGCGTAGTTCCTTCATCGTGACGGAAGTGTACTCAATAGCCAGTGCTTGTTCTGCTAGGAAAATCTTCTCCGACACGGCCACAAGCAAGTCCTGATCAGTTGGGAATTCAGATTGCTTCTGCATGGTCATGACAAGAGCCTTCATGACTGTTTTAATGTATTGTGACCCTTCTGCAGTATTCGTGAGCTGGTTTGCGCCTTCTGCCAGTTGATGAATAACAGTGTTTGTCCATGAGCTGGATATCACGGCGTTGACCTGAAATTAACTTAGTTTATAATTGTTTCATGTTTTTAGTGAGTGAATTTATTGTTTAATTAGCACAATGCAGCGCTACCACTTTTTTCTGTGGTTCATAATAGTCACTGAATATTTGGATTTAGAAGAGACATTTTCTTGATGTCAAAAAGTTGATGAGCACTTAGTGAGTGAATTTATTGTTTAATTAGCACAATGCAGCGCTACCACTTTTTTCTGTGGTTCATAATAGTCACTGAATATTTGGATTTAGAAGAGACATTTTCTTGATGTCAAAAAGTTGATGAGCACTGTTGCCTGCGCCCTGCTTCATTTAGCACAATTCCCGTTCTTATTATTCGATCCAGGATGTCAACAGGAAGGATGATTTCAAGACATATTTAAAATTAGTTGTGAATTTCCTGTGGTATTTACTGTACTCATAAAATTTTTCGTTGATCAGTATCTGATGAACTAATGATGAAAAAAATTAAAACGAAAAATACACTGTATTTTTACTACCTGCGACATCTAATTGCTCCATATTTCTCCTGATTTATGACGTCTAGAATGAAGTGAAAAAAATTGATGAGTCGCCGATTAAGGAAAGACCCGCGCAAAAAAAAAATTCGCTATGCGAAAATTTGCACGGATAAAACGCAAGTCAACGAAATGTTCCACGCGACGAAATTTTTGGACGAAAAATAATCAAATTTAGCAAGTTTCGGGCATGGACTTCGAAAAAAAATTGAAAAGAACGGCATATGTTTGCCCTCAAATTCGTGACATTGAGAAATTAGGGTGCAAAAGCTTGCCAGGGTTACTTGAATTGAAATTGGAAATTTTACGATAAATTTTTCCAACAGGTTCAACATGGTCCTTTTGTGAGTGTCTGAATTAAAATTAGATTATCCGCAATGTAACCTTGATTGAAAACGCGTTTCGCATCACGAAAAATCGCATGCGGAAACGCATTCAGAAACGGATTAGTTTCGTTGTTCGGGGACACACTGCATAGTTACTCTGTGTGGTAATTTTCATATCATTCATTGCTTGAATTGATGCTTGCCTTGTCCATAGCCGTATGTATTGTTGGAATCATTTCCCTGAGAATTTGATTCAGAATGTCCAGTGGAGCAGCTGAAATCTGAGTGACCAAGATGGTCAATTCACCTCCGCGGAAATTCTTGTAGAGGTCCGACTTCTGCGGCAATTTCCCCAAGGCTTCTTTGATATCAAACTCCTGCTTCATGGCGTCGAGAAGTTCTTTCACGTATTGCGTGGTCGTCTCTTCATCCAGTTGTCTCGTGCTTTGCTTGTAATCCTCTAGAATCTCCGCAACTTTTTCGGATTCAAAGCGGTCAGCGAATGTGTCGCATTCGCGAAACGCGTTTTGAGCATCATTCGCGGTCACTCTTAATGCCCGAACGAATTTCGTGGGAATGGTTTCCAAGCGGTGAAATTTCAAAAGTGCTGAAGATACGAATTTCGTGTGCTCGTTCATCAAAGCTGTGAGATTTCGGAGGCAAGTGACGGCCTTCATCATTGAACTAACAGCATCGTGAGCTTCGTCGGACAATGAAGCTAGTTTTGTGTTAGTGCGAGCGTCTTTGAGTGTGTCCAGAGTGTTGGGAAGGGAAGTGCGTATCATTTTCGGATACTCCTTCATGAAAGTAGCCACAGGGTCCTTGAAAAAAAAAATGAAGTAGGAGCCAAAATTGCACTTGCCATTTTAAAAATGCGTAGGTTTTACCTCAGGTGGCTGGTATTCCTTGCCTTGTTTACTCGCGGCTTCCATTTTGGTCTCCATTTTTTTCTCGATCGCCTCGGCTTAAAAAATATCACATTGGACATGAAATTCTGGGTTTCTGAAAACATTTTTGGTGTTGGATTTCTCCCCGTTGAAGTCCCAAGGAACTTTTCTATCTTGAATTAGTTGCACCACTTCAATACTTATCCTAGTTAGAAAATTGATTATCACCTTTTGTGACGGTTACCGGAAATTTTAAGCATGAAAAATGAAGGATTAGTTGATGCTACAGTATTATCTAAATCTCCAGCCAACTTAAACTCGAAATTTCTGTTATTGTTCTTCTTTCTTTAAAAATATTCTTCACGCAGAAGAGCTGAAATTTTTTCGAGTGTGTCAAATTTATTCCATTTTTGCGGAACCCCCACTCTTTGATGACTGCTGAAGACGCTATCAAGATTTTGGCTGGACAAGGTTCATTACGAATTTTTGTAGTCGTGAATCGCGCTCTAGAACTATATCCTCACAACTTGTCCGATGTGAAAGCTATAATTGCTTTTTCGTAGCTTTTTTTCACTGTGTAAAAAGGAATTGCATTGATGATTTTAACCGCGACGCAGAGTTAATTCGTTATCGTAGGTGGAGCGTGATTTTCGATATGTCGAGCATAGTGCGAAGACTTCCTCATTTCCCGGAATACGTAGTTAGTTTTGGGGTACATATTACAGTGCATTATAATTATATAATGTACACTTTGATGTAAATAATATTATTATTGCATCATATTAAAATATTGTAAATCAAACTCACGGGGGCTGCATTTGCTTTCCGTCGAGGTGAAAATACCTGTGACTATTAAAATCAGGACAGGCAGTTTCATGTTAGGTAGGACTCGAGTACGTCGGGACAGCTTATGGAAAGGATAAGTGAACGGGTAAAAAAAAAACCTTGAGTCGCAGAGAATATTACGTACTTTTCTGCTTGCAGAATAATCTTGGTCGAAGTCACCTTCAGCGTTTTTTTTTTTTTTTTTCACGTGATTTCAGGTGATTACGTAGGAGAAGATCGTCAATTATGGGACTTCTCGCTCAAAAGGAGGTGATTCAATGGGGATCCGGACGCCTCATTGTTCAGGACTTTGTTGCCGAAGGAAGGTGAGCATTCTAATGAACTGTTTCTTTTTACACAGTTTACATCCCGTTGATGAGAACTCGTGGAAAATTCTGATAGATTTATTAAAACGCAGAGCTTCTTCTAAAAATCTTCGTCTTGATATTTCTTCACGTTGCAATTCTCAAGATTCGGAATCAACTTGTTTAGAACTTATCATAGAATCAGATATTTTTCGTTAAAAATATACATTATTTGAGATAATAATCGTTGCCGTCGCTAGTTCTTGGAATACTGTAACGAACTGATTTTGGTATCTAAATTGTCCATCACGAATTTTTTTTTTAACGGGAGAACTAGTTCCAAATGGCATTCGTCTTGACTGACTTTTCAGAATTGGGAGAGTTGTGACTGTTACAACCTTCAGTTGGGCTAGATGTGTCACATTTGGTTTATATTTAGCATTGTACATATTTTTCTTGCGCACTGATTGTCCAGAAAAGCGAGTTTAAAAAATTGTTAAAATTATGAACAGCTGAATGTTTATTGGTGTCGAACGTAAGAGGCAAAAAGGGAAAAGTTATGGCATTTCAAGTTTTTTTTAAGGTCAGGTTTCTAGTTTCTTTGATTAATTCTTTTTTAAGAATATACGCACATAGACGACGAAGAGTAATTCATTCCTTTGTTGTAGGTGTCGCCAGTGCATTGATTCTGCGTAAATATCCGAAAGAAAATTTGCCTCTGAAAAACGGACTTCAATAATTTATATTTTAGTGACGTACTCGATTGTTCTTTTGAAATTGATGTTGGTGATCCCGACGAGATATTTTCAATGGCTCTCGAAGATTATTTGATGCCTTAAAATTTTAGTTTTTATATTTTTGTAGCAAATTCCTGGGAATGAGAAATCACTTTTCGAATGCAGAGAAATGTATGCAGTAATTTTCATTTTAGAACCTGTGAAGTGTATTCATCGATTTCAAGTCTCAAAACTGGTCCGAAGCATGTTGCCGTGAAAGTGTTCAAACCGGGAGAAAACTGTGAAGGTGGGATGGTCAGAGAACTCGAGCTATTGAAACGGATGAGTGCGGGATCGCAATTTTTGGGTACAGTCCTGAAATCTGAACAGTTAGTGGGGAAATAACCTTGAATGAATGTGTTGTTTCTGAATGCAGTGCATTTGATGGGCGCAGTCGTTCACGACTCGAAGCATTGCCTCATTGAAGAGCTCCTGACGCCGTTGCCGCATGTGCTTGCCAATTATGAACGCGGGAAGATGAGTTTGTGGGAAACGAGGTCTTTGCTTCGCGATATTTGCCGGTGAGTCGCACATTCGAATCTGGATTTGAGTGTATATTTTTTCTGAGGCCCCCCCCCCAAATCCAGAAGAAATTTTTTTTTTTAGATAATTTTGTTTTACGGAATGAGAATCCGTATGGTGCCACACAAAAAATAGTTGTAGTAAGAGAGTCTACCTACACAGTATCCGTCCCGCGGGTTTGCAAGTGTGATAATCCTGCGTTTATGAAGCAGTCTTGACGTAAATATAAAAAAAAAATTTAAATCGATGCATTTTGGAAAAAGTTCTCTGATGTGAGGTCAAGGAGATTTTTCCCTTTTTACATCCGATGTGTCTTTGACACCGTGATTTTTTTTGACTGCTAAATGCATGAATGTCACCTTAATTGTGATACAATTTTTAGATTCATTACGCGGTAAAATATCGTTACGATTTACAACAAAGCCATTGGGAATATAGGGAGAAAAAAAAACTTAATTGAGAAAAGAAACTCTTCCCGTGGCTTTGCCGAAGAATTCCCTGGCGAAAGAATTTTTACAGATTTTTTTTTTCAAACCGTTGAAACACACTGTTCTCGGTGTCTATTGATCAACGTATTTATTTCAGCGGACTGGAAGAATTACACGCCGCCGGCTTTGTTCATGCGGATTTGAAGCCGTCTAACATCGGATGGTCCTGTCTGAGTGCAGGATTCAGACTGACCGATTTCGGAATAAGCTTTCATCTATCCGAAGGAAGTCACATACACGCGGTTCAGACGTGGGGTTATATTGCCCCGGAAACTGCAGCGTGGAATGCGCGTCTCGCTGCGAATCCCCGCTCGTCTCCGAGACGACGTGTTCGATGGTCGCAACCGGATGAGGCGGATTCCTGGGATAGTTCTGCTTCCTGTGGTTCTTGCCCACTCTCACCGAAAATTGACATGTGGAGTGTCGGTTGTGTGGCATATCAAGTGAGTGAGACGCCTGAATAAAAGAGAAGGGGATGTACAGTCGAACTTCAGGGGACCAGCGGGAAAAAAATCGAATTAGGAAGGGTTAGAGTTACGGAAACGAGCATTTTTGTTGGGTAAAGGATTTTTTAATTCGTGATAATCGGGCCTTGCATTTTTTCTAAAATGATTCTACAGGATGGTGAACTTGGAGATACAGTAACGGTTTATTTTCCTAATTAGTCTCACTTCCGTTCAAAACACGTCAAGTTCAATTTTTTTACCCTTCCTCTTTTGTGTTCCAATAAAATAATAACCAAGAGGCCTCCAGAAAATTTGAGTTATTGACGTTTAAATGGGAAAGCCTTCTATTTGAGGGTTTTTTTTTAATTGAAAAAAATATTTTTGAGGGAAGTTAGGAAGTAATTTAAGAAGAAATTCGACGTACGACGGTTTTGAACTTCGGGAGGTTCGAGTTATCGAGGTTCAAGTGTACTACGCCAACTACGGTACCAGCTTTTTGAAGGAAATTTGTATAATCCGAATCTCTATTGTCCGATTTTTTAACTTATGCCCAGTACAATATTTCAAATTGATTTAAGATAGTTTCAAACATCATTGCAGTCCTGTCTTTCATTTTTTTAAAAATTATTTTCTGCCCGCCGGATTTTTCCTAATGATGCTTATTTTTTTAACTTCAGTTATGCGTGCGTTATGTACAATCACCTCTATCGAATATTCAATTATGTCATTTTTGATGTTCGAACCTTTTTCGAATTGATAGGTTCTTGCGGCCAAAAAGTTCATACCCACGCCGAGAGGAAAAACGTTCGATTCTCAGAAGGAAATCGATGATTACTTTGATGAATTTGTAGATCTCAGCGACCTGGATCCGAAGTTTTGCGACTTCTTACGAAGGTGAGAGAGTGTGGTGTACTTCTTCAAAAAAAAAAACCTATGAAATATGTTGTCAATACCATCAGGTGCGTTGTGTGGGATCCCGCATTGCGTATGAGCCCAAGTGATGCTTTGGCGCACAATTTTCTTGAGGAAACCGTGTTGGACCGCCAGTTTGCTTCGATTTTACCGGCTCCGAAGGCATCCATTTGAATTTATAATTTGTTTTTCTTTGATGCTGCTTCAGTTCGGCATCTAATTATTTTTGTTTTTCCTCATGCCACAAATTTGTACGCATGTACTTTTTGGCTGCTTTAAAAGCTTTCAGAGAAAAATGCTGAAAGATAAGCCATAGAATGAGACAATCTTGACTTTTTAATAGTACATTACTGCAGGTACACCATTTTAAAACTGACGTGTCAAGTATTTATAGCGAAAAATGTATCACGGATTTCTGAATTTTCAAACTGCTTTTGTTTGACTGTTCAAAGTGGCTATCAGAAAACCTTAATCTGTATGCAGTCATTATTTTTATAGTACATTAGTTCCTTGTATTATTTACAGTACAGTATTCGGAAAGCGACAGGTTTCCTTTTGGCTCATATTTTCTGATGATGTTTGCGGTGAAACAACCTTCAGAATTCTGGATATTTTCTGTATAGCCTCAGAAATATGCTCAGTTCATCTGGTATGTCTCAAAATTCCTTCCTCGTAAGCGAGCCCTGGTATGTTGAAGATGTATAACTGAGGCAATTTTTTTGTTCAAAGTTTCAAGACTAATGATTCCGTTGGAAATGCATGAATATTGAGTTTTCATTAGGCTGGCATTGGAATTTTTAAATTTATTATAGCAATTTTTAAATTTATTCATTTTTCAAAATTCTGTAATTTGTAAATTTTATGGTTTTGATTTTCAACTGAAAATAGGGTGTAAACCTATCTTCAGGGAAACTCATTACAGTAATGATTTTGAATGCCTGTCGTATTTTTGGAAATATCATGGTGTGCAGACAGTCTTGCTAAACTTTTTCATGGATGCCGTGCTGAAGTTGCACCTTTTTTTTTTTTGAATCCACGACGTTTAATTTTCTTTCGATACGTTTTGAAGGGGAATTTCGGGAAGAAAAGTGGCTGTGGTTAATGTGTGTTTTTCGTCCTGTAAGCCTGCTCAGATCCAGAGGTTCTCAACCCATGCTCCGCGGAGCCGCAGAGGCGCCAACTGGAATTTTGAGGAGCTCCGCATCGTAACTTGAAAAATAGATAAATAAAATGGCAGATTGGAAGGAAAGGATAAGAAACGGATCGGGAAAACATTCTGACGTGTGTGCATAAAGTGGAATTTTACTAGCTCAGTAATTAATGCTGATGAAAAAATTTGATGCAAACTTTTTTTTTAAACTTTTTTCAAACCTTTTTTTCAAATTTTACTACGTTGTGTATTACCCCTGAATCCTCAGATTAAGATCGCGATAGTTCTAAATTACTTCAAAATTTTCCGCTCGAAATTCACTTCAATTCAAAATTATGCATACTGGGATAGACTAGAGGTTTTTCGTTTGTTTTCCTCCTAATATTTTTGAAATTCTCACTCTTCCCAATTTTTCTTGCGTAAATTCAACGCTCCTCGAAAATGCTGTCTTTTGTAAGAATATTTTGCTTATTTGTTCTTCAAGTAAAAATGGAGATACTTTACTGTATGTAGCAAATATTTGCCTGAGATGCTCCGCCATGGAAAGTGATAACATAGAAAGGCTCCGCTAGTCAGAAAGTTGAGAACCTTTGCTTTAGTTTCATCACCACAGATCAGAACTTTTGCTTTAGTCGAAATTTTTTTTTCTAAATCGTCATTTTCTTTTGAAAAAGGTGTACGAAGGGACGCTTCGGGGGTGCAGTTGGCGAGATCAGCGTGCCCGTGCGAGTGTCGTTGGTGGTGGTGGTGGTGCGTGTGTGAGTGAGTGAGTGTGTGCGACGGGGGCTCTTGGTGCCGTTACTTTGGTGGTTCGCGACGTTGGGCGTGTCCTTCCAGCATCGGGTCTAAAATGTCCGCACGCCGCGCCACGCACGCCGGCAGCTGGTACTCGAGCTCGTCCACGGAGCTCGATAGGCAATTGTCCACGTGGCTGGCGGACACCGACTCGTGGCACGGGCCAGCCAAGGCCATCATCGCGCCGCACGCTGGTTACCGCTACAGCGGCGCATGTGCCGCGCATGCCTACAAGTCAGTCCATTTCCCTCTCCTCCGCTTCCCTCTTCCTCCTCCTCCTCCTCTCTTGATCAGCGATCTTGTTGCTGTTTCGTTTTTTTGTGTCAGTGTCCTTCAACCCTTTTGCGCTATCGGCAGGGGGAGAAAAGATGGAAATACAGTACTGTACAGTGGGTCCCCGCATAACGAAATAATCCCTTCCTGGTTGTGGGATTCCTCGTGCGAAATTTTTGTTTTTTTGATGCGAAACCCGTTCTCCCTTGAATACATTGAAAGTTATTTAATTTGTTCCAGACACACATGAAAAGATTGTGAGAAACCTGTAAAATACTGTCTTTTTCCTAGTTTTCAGCTTAAAATTGTGACCTTGAAATTACAGTTGGACCTTTAATTTGAACCTCCTAAAGTCAAAACCTCCCTTACTCGAATTTTTTTTGCTGGTTCCTTGAAGTTCGACTTGAAGAGGTTCGATTGTAATTGGAATAATATTCAATTCAAGTTATCCTGGCAAGCTTGTGCGCTTAACTCTCAAGTTACATGGATTTTTAGAGACAAGAAGATGCGAATTTATACATTTATTTTAGCAATTTCCTTGATCTCTAAAAATTACAAAGCGTAAGCCCGAAAATTGCGAAAGTGTGGACGTTTTTTTGGCCCCAATATTTTGTCGCTGAACCATTTCGTTATACTTTCAGTTTTTCTCCCCTGCGAAATGTTTTACTTCGAATTTTATGCTGCGCGGGTCTTTCTTTATGCGGGTCTCACTGTACTGTGCCTAGAACGAATGCAAAAGTTTAAAACCAAAAGAAAAAAAAATGTGGTAAATTACGAACATCATTATTGAAAACTGTTGTTGGGTTTTTTTTTGTTCTCCCCCTCGCGCGGAAACAAAGGAATATCGTGAAATTGAAAGAGAAATGCTGTGCTTCACATACAAGACGATGGCCTAAATTGCATCGGCTCTAAGAAAGAAGGATTGTTGCATTCCTAGGATTCCATCCGTCTAGATTCTCTTCCCCCCGGCCAGACGTCTGGTGGTGGGTTATTTCCTTGATGTCTGTCTGTTCAGGATCACCCTTCGCGGTCGATGGGGTGGCAGTTTAAGTCAGCTATGCTTAGTAACTTTCATTCACGGGTTTCCCTGATGTTTCGGAAGCTAGGTTATTTATTTTTTATAAAATCCTTTTTTTATTATGAAAAGTAAATAATTTTAAATAATAATAATTAGTAAATAATAAGTATAATTTTATTTTTCTAAAAAGCCAATTGCTGTTTCAAACGGAACGAGTCAATCGAGGGATTTGAGTGTCACTCTTTGTTCATTCTTCATTCAAGAAAATGTACGATAGACTTTGTAATACGGATAATGTATTACTACTGTAATGAATAGAAGAGATATGAATTGAGAACGCATGAATGTCGAGAGATAAGCCGACAAAAACTTACGAAAATGTCATTAACCAAAATGCTTCAATTCGTGTGTTGTTCGCTTTCTGCGCACTTGACGCCAATTATTAGGGGATTTTCGTACGTTTATTTCTAGTGTAGCTGTGATAGAAAACCCCAAGAAACATTCTTACCCCTTCGTATCGAAGAAATCTTCGACATAAAATAGGTTTGGAAACCATGTTAAGCTTAGTTTTCGTCTCTGATTGCCTCGAAAAACCGTGATGTGATCCATTGATCGGGTATCTTCTGCGAGAAGACAGAGCTAAACTCACTCGGCAAGCAAGCGCTTCAAGACATTGACGAGGATTACTTTGGTCTAGAATATAGTTCTGTAGGACTTTTTCCGTGCTGCTTTTTCTGTATGGTCAAATGGAGTGCTGTCCAACTCAGACGTGGCCAAAGGCCACATTGATCCTCTTTTGTGGCGAAGGGCCACATTGCAGAGATCGAGAGTCCTTGTGGGAAACATTTTTTTAAAGGTTTAAAATGTTCTCCTCTCACTTGTATAGTAGATGAAAAGTTCCAAGTTAAATTCAATTCTATGCATTGAATCACAAGCATAGCCCTAAATTATTTTTAAGTACGGTACTTTTTTTATTCGAATTTATCCGGGCTATAGAATTTTTAAAGGCTGGAGCAACATTTCGAATTTTTAAATTCATCTTTAAGTAAATACAGTAAAATTTCGTTAAAACAAATACTGTTACCAACAATTTTTTAGTATAACAAACTTTTTTTCAAATTCCCAGCAGAACTCTTATAGGGTGCATGTTATAAAAATCTTGTTACAACAAACTTGCCAATTTCAATATAACTTTTTTGAGGAACATGTTGTGTTTTTTTTATGAAAAATCCCAAATGAAGGCAGGTTCCGTCTGGGATTTTCCATTCAAAATGTGACTGTTTGGTTCTTGGGACATACAGCATAAGTAAAGTGGAATCAATGTCAAAAAATGTTCAAAATTTACCTGAACATCCTCTCTTTCAACAATTGGGTTAGGAAAGATTTTGGGGGGATGAACCCAGAAAAACTCATGTGGAAAGGGGTTTGTATGCTTGAGAAACCCCACTGATGCTTGAAAATTCTAAGCTCTTTTGTAACTTCCACCCTTACAAATATGTGGAGGAATTGCTTAGAAAAATGTGAAGTTGGCAAAAAGTGCTGGTGTTTATCGGTTATGCAGAGTGAATGTTGCTGTTGACATTTAAATTTCTTTTTTTGAATACGGTACTGAAAAACAACTGGAAAGGCCAGAAAAGAAAGATGTTGAAAATATGCAAGTTTAATTTGTTAAACATCTTCTGATCAGTCAAACAATTTTGAAAATCTCGTTATAAAAAGTATTCATTTCAACAAACTTTGTCTGAAGTCCCCATACGTTTGCTGTAATGAGATTTTACGGTATTTTGAATGGTGGCGGTTACCATCTTGAAAATTATAGTGAAGTGACCTTGGGACAAATGAGAAGTCCTTGTGGGCCGTATGCTGGGCAACATTGGTCTAATGCTAGGCCATTCGAAGCATTGTTACCAACGTTTCCTTCCCCCCGGAGGATATCTGTATACAGTATTAAAGGATTGTTTTATGAATCACGCTTACAGGCAAGTGAATCCGAGGGCTGTAAGACGTGTGTTCATCCTGGGCCCGTCGCATCACGTGCGACTTTCGGGTTGCGCATTGTCACCAGTGGAAAAGTACCGAACTCCGCTGTATGACTTGCGGATCCACGGGCCAACGTATGAGGAATTATTACAAACCGGCCATTTTGAACATATGAGCCAGACGACGGATGAGGACGAGCATAGCATTGAAATGCATTTGCCTTATATTGCTAAAGTGAGTACTGTAGTCTACAGTAGAATTTTTGCTTAATGCCGGAGGATTTCGTTAAAACGAACCTCATAACAAATGGTCTATTACAAAGAATTCGTTTTTTAGACCCCTGTCCAATAACTAAATTATCCAATATCTATCGTTTTTTAAGTTTCTTCATAACGCATTTTTATTATATAATTGAGCTTTACTGGTTGCCATGGCTTCGTTGAAACGAGATTTTAAAGTATCATGGTTTTTTCTGGACGAACATCGGTGAACTCCAATTATCTGGATTACTGACCTGGTACCTGATCTCTGATAATTGAACATAAAGGAAATTGGTTCTCCTTTAAAAAATTCAGGAATGGCCCATTTTACAACATTTCACACTTCAGAAAATTTCAAATACAATATCATTAGCTTGGATTATAAATCAATCAATCCTGGATCAATTGAAGAGTTTTCAGTGAAATTTATATTGAGACGGGCTGAGACGAAGTGTAGCTTGCTTTTGTATTTCCCAAAAAATTAAATTATGAGGTTAACACAATTTTCATATCTTCGAATCACATTCGTAAAAAAGATGCATTGTTTCGGCATACGCGAAATGCGATAATTACGTTTATTCCATTACAATTTAAATTACTGTAGTCTTTCAGTCAATATTACGGTGTTTTAGAATATAAAGAAAATCTTTGCTGAGTACGGTACTTTCTCGCATTTTCACTTACAAGTTTAATTTGTTGCATTTATTACCCTATGCATGCTTGAAACTTCTGCGTATCTCTTGAAAGATCTTCGATACTTTGATGAGAAGTTGTACTAATAATTTGAATGGTCGCTAGTTTTGGACCATAGCCTAAGCTACGGTAGCATTGTGCATGCTAATTTAAGAACCCATGGATTCTGAAATCTGCCTGATCCCTTTTTCGTTGAAACCACGAAAAAAAAGCCTTCGTAACTCGCCGAAATATGGCAGATTGTCTAGACGCTGATATTTATTTGTTGGATTTTTCAAATTTGCTATATTTTTTATACAGTATATAATATTTTTCTAAATTTGTAGGTGATGGAAGAATTTGCGGAGGAATTTTGGATCGTACCGATCCTTGTGGGATCTCTGAATGCCGAACGTGAGGCGCTGTATGGACGTATCTTGGCGCCGTACCTGAACGCACCGGATACATTATTCGTGATATCGTCTGACTTTTGTCACTGGGGCCAGCGTTTTCGTTACACGTTCTACGACAGATCCTGGGGCCAGATTTACGAAAGCATCGAGAAGCTTGACCGAATGGGCATGAGCGTGATTGAGCAATTGTCTCTTTCAGGTAAGGTTTGCTGAATTTTCTTGGATGCGCGAGGGATGTATTTTTTGGGGGGGAGTTTGGCACGTTTATCTTCATGACTACCAACGAGGTATGCGATTATTCAGTGGAGAGCAAAACTCTGCCAGTGTGAATAATGAAAAAAATTTGTCAAACAGGGCTGATATTTTTTTGTGTGCCAAAGAATATGTTTTCCCTGAAGAAAAAAATTTTTTAAGCTCAACTGTAAGCCATTTTCATTGCTACTCCGAGAACTTTTGTTAGAACCCTCGTAATAATATTACAGTACATTAAATTTAGAACTCTGAGAAACAAAATGGTTGGAAGTTGGATACAATTTTCGAATTGATAAAATAAATGTCTCTCAACAACTTTTACCAACTGTGTCGCACACCTCACTTTATGCCCCAATTTTTTTGTGTGAAAAAACAGAGAAGTGCGTTTGGTACTCGAATAAGTACGGGTACTAATGATTATCCTTGTCGAAACTGTACCCCTCAAATCAGCGATATTCTTCTGTCGTATCTTCATGTGTGTGTTCATTTATTTTTTTGTGGACCAGGATTCACGGAGTATCTCAAGAAATATGGTAACACGATCTGTGGTAGACATCCCATCGGGCTTCTCTTGAACTGCATCGACAAGCTGGAAGCTCTCGATAATGCCCCGAAGATGAGCCTCAAGTTTCTCAAGTATGCGCAGTCTAATCATTGCATGTCCAACAGTGACTCGTCCGTCAGCTACGCTTCGGCCGCGCTGGTATTCTCGTAACGCCGTCTTTAATTCCGTCTCGAATCCCTCCACGCGTCTGTCAAGGCCTCACGTATTTTCTACAAGGTACATACTTGTGTAATTATCCCGTGGAATGGTATCTGTTGGGCCGATGGGCCTCAGTTTTTCGGTTTCCTGAACGCTACGGATGACGGGGTTCGTTTGCTTGCTACTCGAAGGAAATAGGAACGTTTGAAGGCGTCTGTATTGAATGCGAGGAATTCGCACCATTATACAACGAAGGAAATCAATGCGTCGTCGTTTGGATATTTTTCGCACAATCCTTTCAGGGTTACTGACTATTTACCTCAGAACAATGATCATGAAACTCATTATGCAATGACGATGCTGAAAAGGTGCGAGGAATTAACTTTGACTGAACCACGTTGTTTCTGTATTGGTACAGGCATAATATTAGCCTAGTAAAATATTTTGTCGAGGTAAATATCTTTAAAAAAAATTGTCCTTATGATTGATTTACGAAACGAACATAATTCGGGCCATACTTATGCAAAGTAAAGCTAAGATCGATTACTTTTTTGCGTTTTTGAATTTTTGAATCATTCAATTGGAAGATAAACTTTAAAAATATATTCGTCCTATGAATTGAAATTCAAGTGAATGCGACTCAGACTTGACAAAAGTTTAGAAAAATAATGCTGGCGAAACCTATTTAACGATGGAAGAGAACACGACATTGTGGTTTATTGAGCTTCGAAGTGTAAAAACAACCGTTGTTCGATATGTTAATGAATGTTTCTTTATGAACCGTTGATTTTTTCGATCGTGTAGATTGCAATTTTGTATCTATGATTGCTGCGAAAATTAAAAAAAAATTTGGAATACCGAATCCCCGTCATCGGTAACAGAGGTTTATTTGATATCGGGCGTGCAGTAGTGGAGAGGAGCAATGACGGCAACGAATTCACGGAATAACCTGTTACTTCATTCTTCCGACTGGTGTTTTGACATTTTTTCCGTTTCTTGAATGTATATTGAAGGATTTTGTGTGGAACTAATTGTTTGCATTGATTTTTTCTGGTGAGGGCCGGTGGAAATATGTATCTCGTGCTTCATTCCGTATTAGCTGTTCCCGCGAGAATTAGTGTTACTCGCAGAATTTTTGATGCGCATATTTTCATGTTTCAGAGTTTCTTCGCGTTGTGGAGAATTTTCCGAGGAATGGATGAGAATGACGCGTTTTGTGAACGGGTGATCAGCGATGTGATGAACGCTCTGGACCGACAAGAGGCAGTGTGAGTAATCCTTGCTAATTCGTCAGTTTCGAAGATTCAGTCGTTTTGTGTGTTTTTTTTTAATCAAAGCTATCTATTTTCTTTTCAGAGATGAATTTGATATCATACCCGCGATCAGCGTTGCGAATCGAAGTCCGGTGATCCTCCATGGTACTAAAATGGCTCTGGAAGCCTGGGCGGTGCCATACATCCATAAATACGCTTGTCGAATCATCACCAACAAGAAGGCGTATATGAAGAAAGGTACTGTGTGTTTCTTGTTTTTATTTTCATTTTTTTAAGGAGAAATACGAATAGAATTTGAATGTTGTCCAACAGCAGCTGTGTAAAAAAATGTAATTTGAAGAATCGATGTATTTTCTAGGAAAACTGTCTTACGATTATCAAATAGCAGCCGCGGTTCTTTTCATTTTCATCCGTAACGTCCCAGTTAGAATGTTTCCTCCCTGGAATCGAGTTTTTTTTTTTTAATGCGTAACCATTTCCAAGAAATTTTTGATCAGTTTACGACAGGTGAAACACGATTTAGTGATCAAGCCGTGAATTGTTGTTCACCGATGAAATAAAAAGAGTATTACGGTTCCTGTGGATCCTAGCATGACTAGGGTAATGAAAAATACGCGTTATGAAATTTTCAAACGAAGAAAAATTGAATCACATGACGGATTGTTTCGCATAAAGAAATTTTTGAGACAAAAATCGCTCGAATTCCAGCAATTATCGCTTTAAACTTTTAATACTTGAACTTTGAAAATAATTGGGTGTATCCTGGGGCACTATCTGTTGCGGAATTTTTCATATGACTATAAGAAAACGTACATGAACTGCCAAAATGGATTACGGATATTCATATAAAAGGAATACACTATATTACATACAATACAGCTGCAGTAATAAGGGAGAAAAACTATGCTGGGAAATTCCTTTTGAATTAATGTGATTACAGTGCAACGCAGTGTTTATAACTTGTCAAATTAAACATTCCTGTGGGTTTAGTGAAATTTTTTCTTTGTTTTGTGGAACGAATTATTTTTAGACGAAGCCTCTGGTCTAGGGATTTAGGATCCACATAAGGAAACTCCCGCAGTAGTTTCGCGATGCGGGACCCACTACAAATTTACTTAATTTTGTTGTGATCGATGTATATCTTAATACATATTTTAATTGATTTTAATTTTTTTCGTGAACCAAGATCCGGAGGCGTTGGTGAGAGCAACTACAGCTGCACTATTGGTCAACTCGGGTCAAACGACGATGTGGAATATCCGGAAGCAACTCATAATTGACGGTCATCTGAAGGAAAACCAGGAAATGTCATTCACCGCATTGGTTCTCACGCGGAAGCAGAAAACCGCACAGGCTTTTACTCAGCGACAGTTTTTATGGAAGCGATGGTTGGCTCGAGACGAACTCGGGTCCCAGCGACTAGACGCGGACTTGGCTGTAGCTGCTCAAGCGGCCGATCGTTACCCCAACAATTACCATGCCTGGAACCACCGGAACTGGGTTGTTCATCTCGTGATGAGCCTGGACACTGGTAGGTCCGCCTTCTTTTTTTCTCAAAAATGTATGAGTATAAGGCGACAGCCAGGCTGTATCGATAATTTGGACGATCGGCTGTAATGATGATTTCATGGACGTTAGATTGAGAGTTGCGAGTTTTCACTGGTCTTGTGAACGTTTTTTTTGTTGTTGATGTTGCGAATTGGTCCACTATATTTTTTTCGATTTTGCCTCCTGAAATTCACAACAGCTCTTGCAGTTGCTTTGCTTCTTGCCAGTTCAAACTGACAGAAAAAAAAGTGAGGTTATCATGTTCGCATTAATTTCATTAGAAATCGTTCGAATTTCAGCTGGAACAACTTTGATTTTTTTTACACAGTTGGAGAACGGTGTTCAATATTCAAATTTTCACTGGAATTAGAATGGAGTGTGCATAGATCACCTCATATTGTTTTTATTCGTGAGATACATTGAATTGTTTTGTCGTAGGTGAGGTTGGTTATCCTCTTTTCATGTGTGATCTACTTTCGAACGTATTGAAATTATTGTTCCGGAGGTCGTAAAGCGTTTATGTAGCTAATGCAAAATTTTTCTAGTCACTTTTTACTTCAGACTTCGTGATTTTCTAAGCCATGGAATAGATGTCGCTAAAATCTTTAATTTGTAAGTCCAGAATAGATTGGATTGCTTCGGTTGTGAAGAAAGATAATTTTTCACATATTTCATCGATATACAGTAAATAAATGAAAAAGTATTTGAGCCCTTAATCTCGAGTCTCTGCTCAGACTTACAATTAATTCTTCAAGATTGTTGTGACTTGTTTCGTTAGATAATGATGGAAACATATTTTTCTTCGAGCTTGAGAATAACGGACGGAGAGCTGTGCGTAGGACCAATTGAGAGTGTCTGTTCTATATTATACCTCTAGGAATGGCTTTTTTTTTAATTAATCAGTTAATATACGAAGTGCAATTTACCAGGGAAAAAATTCAATGCTGCAATTATTCGTTAATTCGTTTATCTTCATGGGAATTCTCTCACAGGAACATCGCCGACAGCTTTATTATGGAAGGAGTTGGAGTTCAGTTCTGGGTGGATCAAGTTGCACGTGGGGGATCACAGTGGGATGCAATACCGAGAGATGCTGCTAACGCGACTGGCGTCCCTGGATCCGAACAAACTACCTGAAATTGCCGAGAAAGACCTGCACTTGTGCGGGGAATTGATAGCATTTTATCCCGGACACGAGGCTTTGTGGAATTTTAGGAGGTTCCTGGTGAAACTCTGCACGCGTTTCATGTCCGAGGGAAGCGTCAGGGAAGGGGAAGAACACTTCTGTCGCACGGTTCTAGCAGAACAAAAATTGTACGTTGAACGGCATTCGGAATGGGTGAACAAGTATTTGATGACGTGAAAAGTGATACACTGTTTCAAAAACATTTTGCAGCCAAACATTGAAAAAATTGCTCATATGTATTCCTTCAAATGAAATATATTTTTATGATCATTTTTGTGCGAACCTGTAATTAACATATGCTGATTTTTTTTTTCCAGGAAAAAACCTTTCAGTGATAGTAATAGCGTTATGGTGAACGTATGTCAGTGTTACAAGAGCGCGTCTCCCGAGTTTTTAGTGCAGTGCAGTGCTGATTTGTTGAATGTTCCATTTTTGAAGCTTTTTTTTTTATCATCAATTTAAAAAAAAAGCGATTGACTTCAGTTCGTTGACGAATTGTAAACAAATAGAAGTGTGGAATATTTTTCTTGGCTGCTTGAATTCAAAAAATGTTGATGAGGATCTTCGTATTTTTTTGGAAGAAGTGTAAATTTTCTTCACCGAAAGGAACTGTTGACTGATGATATAGTGTAAAGCTTTAATTTTACCGAATCTTCACTGTTACGTCTTGCATTTGATCGAATTATAACTTATAAGTCTCCAGAATGATTTATAATTATCGGTTTATTCTTTTCGATCGAATTGTTCCATTGAAAAAATATTGAAAAGTTAAACTGTTCAATCGAAATGTGTTTTTGGAGGAATGAAAAGAAAAATGCGTTCAGAATTTTAATCTGAGAAAAGGCGAGATTCCAAAAAGCTGTAGATATATTTTAACCTGTATCTAAAAATCTCTAGGTCAGATATTCACCAAGCAAGCAAGAAAAAAAAAATACAGCTCATTTAGGAATTAATTATTTTGAAAAAATTCTACAGTTCATGTCGTCTCAGTTCACATTCCCTGAATCTTCTTTTTTTTCCCCGACAGGACGGTTCACGAACCGTCTTTTTTTCAAATCGAAAAATCTCCCGAACAGCATTTGTAATGACCTGTGATTTTGTGTGACATCGAAGCTAGTCATGTGGTCGACGGTGACCCCAGTGGTCATTGACGAGGCCTCGCCGCCGGTCACCCCGTCTGCCCGTTGCAAACATTCCGCTTGTTTCTTGGATGGGAAACTCTACCTTCTCGGAGGAAGAAACGGCAACATGCCGTTGAAAGACTTCTGGAAATATGATCTCGGTGAGTAAGCGAAACATGTACTCTTACTCTGGTGTCTTGGTTCATTGGCTTAATCCGTTAACGCTGGTGAGTCCGTGAGCCAAAAACCCTATCCACTGGGTATAGTGTGTCCCCGTAGTACGAAAGACCCGTATGAAGAATAAAGCGATGGAATTATTTATTGAGGACTATTCTCCAGAAGCTATCTTATTGGTAGAGTTGGAATGTAAACCAATGAAATGTTTTTTTTTTTTTTTTGGTTCACCCCATAGCACTTGAGACGCCCCCTGCTTTTTTCCCCAGTCGGATTGTCAAAAAATTACGCATAAAATTTCCGCGAATGCAATTATACTCTTGCCATAGTCGGTCAGCCTCTTGAAAAGCGATTTTATATTTTTTTTTTACCAATTCCTGGCAGCTAATTTTGCCACGAGTGACGGATTGTGGATTAGCAATCGGGATACGTGGGGCTGTGGAAGGTTCCCGTCAAAAATCGCACTCGTGATGCATGAGCAGGACAACCAATTTATTCGAGAAATAAATTGTGTAACTCGAAATGCGGAACATCAATCATGCGGGAAACACGCGTATGCAAATCATTTGTAAATCGAAACAACCGTTTTGCATTCTTGCATTAACCTCATCTCGTAAGGGAATAAATAATTACTTTAGTGTAATTGGCTGTCGACTCATGTCGTGGAATACAGCAGCCGCCCCTTTGTCTGGGTCGTGATTGCGTAACCGCCATTCCGTTGGCAAGCGTGCTCCGCCTGGATTATGTCAACAATATGGTCAGATTGATCGTCTTTGTTCAGCAAGTATTTTTTCAGTTTAAAATCTGCGACAGAAGTGTATTTTTGAATTTCCAATCGAAAACTTTTTTTCAGAGAAGGAAGGCTTATGTGTGCTAAATAAAACATTCAGATCACGAACAAAATAAGGTTTTCATTTCGGTAAAGAGTCGAACCTCTTCAAGTCGAACTTCAAGGGACCAGGAAAAAAAAATTCGAGTTTGGGAGGTTTCGTGTCAAGGTTTTGAAGCTTTATTTCTAAGGGAATTCTGACAGAAACTTGAAAAAAATTCGACCTAGTGAGGTTTGAGTTATCGAAGTTCAAATGTACTAGTTAGACCCCCAGATGCGGACATAATTGGTACATGTAGAGTGTCCCTAAGTTGAATTGTCCCTAAGTCGAGTCTTGTTTTCCCATAGACTTACATTATATAATTTTTAATTGGTGTTCTATGGAAGAAATATTCTTCAGAATTCCATGAAAAAAAGGTTTTGCCCCTTGAATTTGATTCAGGGAATATTTTTTCAACCTAATAAAAACATTTGGAGCATTGCATAGTATTCCACAGTACAGTTCATTGAATTGTTGGCATCTGTAAAAATGACATCCAAGTCACAAAAAGAGAAGGAAGTCCCTCTGTGCTTCAGGTAATTTTTTTAATTAGCTGAATTGATGGGAAAGTGATAGGAAAGTACCGAAGAATTTTTCTTACATTGATCTTTGGGTTGGAATTATCTGTTTCTTGCAATTAGGCTTAATAAAAGTCAATTTTCCTAAGATTGTAATTGGCAATTTTATCATGCCGTGTCCTCATGTCGAGTCAGTGTCCCTATGTCGGGCCATTTTAATGATTTTTCAATTGAAAAATAAATGTCCTTATGTCGAATCGTCCCCATGTCGAGGTGTCCGCATGTGGGGGTCTCACTGTATATTGTAATAATTAAATAGAGTGGAATGTCGTTTCAACGAATCGTAGCATTCAACAAATTTGTTTCTTTTTTTTACATCCCTATTCATAAACCGCATTATTTGAATTTCCTCGTGAGGTTTTTTTTCATTTTGAAGGAGCTTTTTTTGCCGGTTATAATGCGATTTTACTATATGCTAATTGAAGTTGCTTGTGTGAGCTTGTCGATGAAGATACCGATTGTCCAAAACGTTACTGTTCAGTGGGAAATGTGAGAACCGTACAGTATTCCGATCGTAGCATACAAATGACATGAACCTGGTATTTGCGGATAAAACTCAGAAGTAGACTGAACTCACCTTGACCCTGTGCTAAATTCGAATAAGATAATTCTGTAACTGTCGGTGACATCTAACAACAGAAAAGAGCATTATTGTAATTAAAAAAGCAGGGAAACGTTTCGTGAGGCAAATTTAATGACTGTACTACACCAAAATCTTTTTTGACTACAGTATCAGTATTTTTATGGTACTGTATCATTCAATCTTTACCTCGAAGGCAGTTGCGAATAGCAGTGAAATCAACCCACCCAGAGTCGATTTTTCGCAGGTAATTCATCACGTTAACCAATTTCTCTCTTCACAATGCCATCTTGGGAAACGATTGTGTTGAATTGTTTCGCCATTTGTTCTTAGTAGAGTGCGCCGGAACCTGTTATGAGCTCTTCCAAAATTTATTTTCCACTTTCAAGTCACAAATTCACATGAATTACACATTAAAAAAATAGACGAATTCGGGAAGCATTTTCTCGTACACTATTTTCTCGTTAGCAGTTGACCAGTTTCATGGAATAAATACTCTTTATTGACCAGAATGAGTAAAATATATGTATTGTTTTCGGGCTCAAATCAAACTGGCACATGAAAACGCGAAGCAGAAGCAAGTGCTGCACAACTTAATTCAAATTCACATAAAATTGGGTTGCGCATCTTAAATGGGGATAGATTTTTCTCTAACTGTTCGTCTCAAAAATTAATTTGACAGCACAGGAAATGCCCTCAATGCCCTAAAGCTATATGGAAATACTGTACTGTACCTTAAAGCTAATTTACCAAATAATATTTCGACGAAGGGACAATATTATTCGAGTTGGTTTTGTAGCGCCATGACTTGAACTTGACATTTTTTTAAATCATATTTTCGTATCAAACAAGAGATCAAAATCGGTGATGAATACGATATTCCTAATTTGTCCCTTCTTTCCCAGCTACTGAGGCTTGGGTGGAGCTGAAACCCAGCGGTCGAATCCCGCCCTCGCTGCAAGAGAGTACCATGGTCGCGTGGCAGAACCAGTTGTACGTGTTCGGCGGGGAAGTAAGCTTTTCCTGCGGAGATGAATGTCCGCTATGGATTTATGACATCAAAGTGAGTCACGCCTTTCCTGCCTCAATTTTGCGTCTGCATGTCGAGTCGTAATACGACTGTACTACGCCCCGCAAACAGTATCCGACGGATGTCTTGATTAATGAATGGAGAGCCGGAAGTTGCGTGACTGTGGCAGCTACTTATTTCACACGTTGTTACGAAGTAAAAAAAAAAAAATACGGTCATACCCTATGTGTAGTTTTCACGCCACTTATTTTTTTCCCCTCAGGATACATTATTAAAAAGAATAAATTAAGAGAAAAAATGTCTAGAATTAATCATGAATAAATTTAGAATCTCGAATCGTATCAGACAAATGTCTCTCGAGTAATTACCATGCCCCCTTGATGTTTCTTCTCGCCCGGAAATGTGGAATGAATTATTTTAAAGAAAAAATGCAATTTTCTAACAAATCAGTTGTTCCTTGGGTTTCTCAGTTCATGAAGAAAAATAAATAAATTTTTAGTCTTTATTCAAATGATGACTCCCAATGCTGTTGATCATTCGTGTCACCTCGAGTAAATATCCTCTTCGTGCTCAGTACTGTACCATCATGAGCACCCTGAATTTTCGATGAATTTACGGAGAGTAATACTTCATATTCTAAGCTAAGGGATTCAATTTTATGGCGAAGACCATTCCAAACATAAATTTTGTGCACAACTGCTTTTTTTTTAAGATTCTGTACGTTTTCTTTCCCTTAAGTTATTTTGCGCATCTATAAATGCACATGAATTACTCATTTAAAAAAAATTGACGAATTCAGGAAGCATTTTCTCGTACACTATTTTCTCGTTGTCACTGTCCAGTTTCGTGGACTAAATAGTCTTTATTGACCAGAATGAGTAAAATATATGCATTGTTTTCAGGCTCAAATCAAACTGGCAAGAGATTATGTATGTTTTCTTTCCCCTACGTTGATTTGTTATTCGCAGTATTCTAATTTTTAGAATTAAAACTGATGATTTATTTCTATGAGTCACATGTTGATAATGAGGGTTATTATTTTCTTTTTGAGGGACGTAAGTTTCACTTCGTTTGACTGACAGTCGCGAAAAATCATAGAAACAAGTGTTTCCTTTGTAATGTTTTATTGCCATTATCCGTTATAGGTTCTGAATTCTGGATCTTTTTGTAAGATTTGAGTGACACTATTTTGTGGATCAGCGTGTATTATCATACGCTAGATTGAATTTTTTATTATTTTTATTGTTAGGTGAGTGATTGAAGCGACACCTGCTGATTATTACGAAAAGCTGGGTTGCTCGTTATAATTAAATTATAAGACTCGCTCGATTTATTTTCTTGAGTCTTGATAGACGCGTGGAGGATTCAATAATTTGCGGTCAAATCGCGTGAAAAAAGTTTCTGCTGTTCTTTTTTGTGGATGTTTTCGAATGTACTTTTTTTTTAATTTTGTAGTGCAACGTGTGGCGGAAGTGGTCAGGTGCGAAAGGGGACAAAGTGCCGAAGGGCAGACGTGGGCACACCGCAGTGGTTTTCGAACGTAACATGTACGTTTACGGTGGCTACCAGGATTTGAAAGGATCTTCCGGGGAATTCTGGCGATTTTCCTTTGGTACTGCGGTTTTTTTGTGTGGTTGCTCGCCCTCGCGAAACGTTGTAGTGCTTATGTTTGTTGGAATTCGCAGAAAAAGAGAGATGGGAAGAGTTGGTGCCGACGAAAGGTTGTTTGGAAACCCCGCCGGCAGCTCGGCATAATCACTCGTCTGTGCTTCATGACCAAGCCATGTTTATTCTAGGTGGAATGACGAATTTATGCGAGAAAGACGACTTTTGGAAACTTGATCTTAGTAAGCATGTGCCAAAAGTTTTTCAGTATTTTTTTTTACGTTCTGCTTTCATTGCTGCTGCTTTTAATTTCACTCAGCGCTTTATTTCATCAATGAGCACCAAAGCACCTGGAACTTCCGAGTTCCCCGCAACTGCATTTATCTTTTTTTTTTCTCACAGAAACGTACAAGTGGAGCTTGTTGCGTATTAAAGGTGGTCCGGGAGCACTTCATGGTCACGCTGCGATTCGTGTGCAAAACTCAATGCTTGTTTTTGGGGGCGAAAGACAGGGAAATGTTTTGAATGAGCTTTGGTGCTTTCATTTTGGTGAGTTTTTCTTGCACTGCTTTTTTTTTAAATCAAGCTGAGATATATTTTATAAATTATCTTTCAAAGCTTTTTCTAAATTGTTTTCAACTGGAGAGACGGACTCCTCCGTGTTAATATTTTTCATAGTGCAAGTTTTCGTTGCACTGCTTTTTTTTTTTTTGGAATCCAGCTGAGGTATATTTTCTGAAATCTCTTTTGAAGAATGTTCCGAATTGTTTTTCAGGCTGAGAGACGGACTACTTCGTGTTAATATTTTGCCGAAAACGAGAATTGCGTGGGTCACGGAAGTTGTTTCTTCATGAATGCCGAGATTTTTCAAAAATAAATAATTCTTAAAAATTGACGATCATTCTTTGTCGTTTCTGCCGGCGTGACGTTAACTTCATTCAGTCGATGATCTTGTATTTGCAAGAAAATGCAGTAATTACCAGGAACTAAGAAGACTATATTCAATGAGTTTTTAGATTTTATCACCACATTTCTAATGCCGGTCTTTTTTCAAGCCGAAATCCTCTAAACACTTCGTCTGAAGTTCCTGCAAAAACGCGGCACTGTATGTTCGATTCGGCTTTCATGTAGTTTTTTTTATTATTACTATACGGAATATCTATCACTTTTTGCTGATTTTGCTGAATCACACACTGCTGAATTTCTGAAGTTTGCCTTTCTCGCCGCAAAGTATTATACGCTTTAGCGTGAATGATCTTAAATGCATGTGCAAAGCAGCGGTTTTGGGCTGAAGCAATTAAAAATTAATTTTTCTCCAACACACAACGTCCGATCTTTTCCTTTTACGTTTTTCCAAAATCTCTTAAAATATTCTGAGATGGGTAACATCATGTTAGCTCGGGAGTCTTCACCCAAATCAAATTACGTGAGAGGAATGAATTTTTGTTAGATTTTATAATTCAAACGGAACGTTACTGTCATTGTAAGCTTGAGTGTTCAAGAGAACTGAACCAAAATGTTCATGAATCGCGTCAAAATGTTTTTAAAATGATTTTATTTTTCCTGAAGCAACGGAAACATGGGAGAATTTGCAGCTGATGGGTGTTAAGCCCGCGCCGAGATCTCAAGCGGTTCTCTTGTGTCCCACGTCGGTCTGGTCAGCCGAAGAAGTCCGTCACCACACGACTTTCGACCCCGACCTTCTGAACGTAACTGCCATTTTTGATACGTACAGCAAGAATCTACAATCTCTGGACGACTTTGTTCCGACTTTTTGCAAACACCGTGAAGCGAGACAAAAGTTCCTCATGCAACAGCGGTCGTTGCAGTTGCAGGAGACGAAACTTGACGTGGGTTTCATCCCTTCAAATGGCAGCATCTCTGCATTCGATTTCGTGTAGTACCGTATGCATATGTTCTTGTCTCATCTTAGGATGAAGAAGACGAAGAGGAGAAATGGTATCAGGAGTTTCGCAAGCGGCGTGGAGTGGCTCCTGACGCGGGTTCTCGTCGTTTGCATCGAGTGGAGAGCTTTTCCTCAGGCAGTCAAAATCTTAGATTTTTTAAGGATTTCTCACGGATTTCCCAAATGAGTCTATCTCGGTTATCAAAGTACAACTCGTACTCTGCGTTGAGCGACGACGACGACTGCAGCGCGTCTGAAGACTGCACCAGCCAAGACTTCTCGAGGTCATCCATGTCGAGTCTGGTGAAATCTGCCAGCATCAACTACTTTCCGCGATCCGGGCGTAGCAGTGAGTTTTTACGATTTTTAAGTTCATCGACCGTTATTCAGGATTTGTATCAGATCGTGCGAAAAATTGTTTTTCAATTTTGAACGATTGCGCTTAGTTTGCTGTAATAATGGGGGTTTTTTGTTCGTGGGAACGAACGTGTGAACGAAATTCGTTGCAGTGAGAATGTCGCTGTAAATAACCTCTATTACTTGAGAAAAAACGCCAAGGGACCAAAAATGAAGTCGTTATGCTGAGAAAACCGTTGTAGGGAGAAGCCACATGTATACTGTATAATTTTTATGGCGTAGAGTAGGTCGAAGGGGATTCGTACTGAACATTGGATGTTTAGATTAGAAGATTCTACCAAAAAAGTGAAGTTTGGAAAGGAAAAAAAAAAAACAATTAAGCAGTAGGTTAAGAAACTCCAAACTGACTGACTCACCCTAAAATTAACAGGACCGAAGCGGATCTGAACTAAGGAATCCACGTTGTTCGACGTAAGCGAGCGTTAGCTAACCTAAAGTAACATATTTTGACCAAGTAAGATTTTTCAGGCGACATCTATGTAATCGCAAAGAAAATCACAGAACTTTGGACGTTGGGCTTTGAAAAGCAACGAAGGAATGACGATAAATGTCTCGGCCGACGGAAGAGACGAGAGCTGGTATTGGCGTCGGAGATCATTCGTAGATTGACTCTTGGGTTCCAACGCTTACATTTTATTGCGACTTGAAATCATTCCTGTCCCCCGGATTTTTCCTCAGAGTTTTCCGATAAACCTATCTTTTTTGTTTTTCGTGATGCAAGCGTGACATTTTCGGTTGCTTTCCCCAGACGGGTATTGCGCTGCTTGCTGTCGGAATGCTCGGTGTCGAATGAGCGCCAGGGCAGTGCTCCAGTCCGGAATGAACGACAACGAATCCATTTCCGAGTACAACGATGGGGAAGTGGCGTCGATGAACACGGTGCGAACGGGCAACAGCGAGACGAAAGTGAGGAAGAGCGGCAGTGTGGCGTCCAGCAGTCGGCGTCGCCCGAGATCGTGTGGCGGAGAGTCTGGTGTCAGCGCGGACTATCCTTTGTCTCCGACAGAAAGCTTCAACTCGCATCAACACTTGCCGTACGCAGCATCGCAAATGTTGCGAGCTGCTGGAATTGAGGTTTCATCCACAGTGGCGTCTTTTGATCAGAACGTGAGTGAATCAGATTTAAATTTGTCACAAAAAGGAAAGGAACAGGAAAAATCTTGAAATCCGACGGTATCATGAATCGCATTCATCTTCGCGAGGAAGAGATGTGCTATTTTACTAAAAAAAACGGTCAAATAAAACGCTCTTCTCATTTAAAGCTTTAACATTCTGTCGAAGCTGGCAAGTTTTTTTTTAGGCACGTTTCGCCTGTCAATTTGTTGGCATACTCCTGGCAATCGCAAATGAATAATACTTTACAGTATTGGAAAAAGCTCGCAGTGTTGGAAAATCTGTCTTTGCACTTGTTTACGCGCTTGAATGCTTTGGTTTTTTTTTTGTCAAGATAATTAAAATTTCATGCTCCTATTTTCTTCTGAACCTCGCTTTTTATCCCGTTAACAATTTTCTAAAAACTCCATTAATAAAATGTCTGTTATGAATGTCGCCTTGAAACTTTTTCGAGAACTACATTGCTAATTTTCCTCGTGATTTCCGACAGACTAAACTAACAAAGGTGAAGGCAACGAACGGACGGAATCTGCTGATAGACTTGGACAATTTCCCGGGCAGCATCGAAGAACAAACATCGGACTACGCCAGTGTGGAAACGGACTCGAACTACAACGACAAAAACGGGAGCTTCGGGTATGACAACCCAAATTATGACCGGTGCGTTTGTACCCTCCCCTCTTCCTCGCATGCTTAACCACACCCCGTACCCGCGTTTCTTCCCGGTTATTTTCACTTCGACGCCAGACGTTTCCAGCCTTTGGCTTTATTTGCTGATCTGTAGATGTCGTTTGAATCGCCTCATTTTTTAAAGTCAAGTTGAGGCTAGTTAGTTTTAAATTTCTTCAGGTAATTTTATTCAGTACATATATTGAGTGAATGCGTAATCGATATTTATATATAATTCGCGCTATTTTTTTTTTTATTTCTTGAGAACTTGATCGCTAGGTAGATGACAAATCACGTTCTTTACTTGAACTCGCTAAGGTCACACTTTGTTTTTTTTTTATCATTACGTAGGTGTCGCCTGCGTGTAGATTACGTTAGTTTCTATTCGGACCATTTCAGTCCAGTCGGGTTATTACGTTCATGTTTTATGCGAAATTTCCTACATAGCTTATCTCGGGCTACGAAAAAAACATATACTGTACAGTAATTTTTTAGGGTTACAGGTTGAAGTCCGCGTCTCCGTATCCCTGTTTGTTTTTGTGGTTTGATGGTTGTGCAGAATTCGCTAGGATCTTTTGGTTTACTTTATTTTGGGTTGCTTTAAAAAAATTGTGCTTAATCTGGATATTTCATTTCATGTTCGGTTAGATTACGTGAACTGAAATTTCTGATTCAGACGACACCTGCATGACGTTACAAGAACATTTAATTTTAAAAGCTGTCTCTCTGCAAAGCAAGGTCGGGCGTCGGCGTGAAATGAATGTGCGTTTCCACCCATTTTGCCCCCAGGCCAGTGGATGCTGACTCCGACTGTCGTTTAAGGTCTCGGAAGAAGATGTCACAGAACACATACACTGCTCCGGGAAGATTCACCGAGACGAGTGTGGAGATCCATCGTAGCTTCGCCAAGACCCTGAACAGTCCGTTGGGAAGCATCGATGAGAAACCCGTTTCCCGCGGAACCCGGGCCCCGAAGGCTTATTGCGAGGAATTCACTTCCCACCAGAACGTCAACATGGACTTCGAGTCTCACCACGAAGAAGACTTGACGTCGCATAACTACTCGATTGAAATGCAGGACATGCAGTCCATGACGAGCACGGATATTGACAGGGAGTTGCAGCGATTGTACTTTGCCGGACGTGAAGGACATCGGTCATTCATGGAAGACGAAGATGACAGAGCACTGGCGTCGTCGCTAGGTGTTTCCGGTGACGTTAGTGGGAAAAATGGTGGGGCAGGGGTGAAGTCCATGACGAGTTCCAAGGTGACACCGATCCCGCAGCAAGGCGTGGAAGAGATGTTTGTTTACCTTGTCGGGGGTCGGGAAGTGGGTCAAATCGTAGCTTTTAGGAGGCCGATCTCCGTGTGGAAATTGGACCTAAACAAGTGCATCGGTTAGTGGCTCGTGCATGTTTCACTTGTTGTGCTCAAGATGTTGACGTCCGTTGAAGCTTTCAATTACACAGTATTATCGTAGAGTATATTTATTTTAAATAAAATATGAATAATATTCATTTATTTTTTAAAGTTATTTGATGAGATTTCCTGTGTGCAGGTTTATAGCAATAATCGTTACATTTTTGACGTAAGCCTGGTTGCCCCGTGAGGCCGTAGACTTCATCATTTGTTTCATTTCTTCCATTAAGTGCAGTATTACGTTGAAGTTTTCATGTACCTTGTTTATACAAATTAAATTATTTTTCTTATAGAAACATATTTCGTGCATTTTTCTATCGATTTTAGAGTAGCCACTCGATGGCATAGTACAGTGCGATGTATTTATTTTCGTCAATGGATCATATTCAGGCAATCGTACTGGAAAAGTGAGACCTAATTTCCAAACGCTCAAGTTGACGTATTTTTTTCGGTTCCAAGGGTTGGTACTTGATTATTATGACATCACCGTAATCTTCCTCACTGGATTTGTTTGGATTGGTTGATCCGATTTTGTAATTTATTCACGCAGCGCTTGCTGTTGAAGATTTTATTTCAGATTCTCTAGTTCCGAGTGTTTAAATTTGATTTTCTTGCTTGATCAGCAGCTTTTTTAATGCTTCCTCTGATTTATTTAGATCTACGGATGAAAATTTTTTTTTTTTTCAATTAAAACAACAGAAAAAAATCCTCATCGCTTTTATTTAATATTTTCTTTTGTTTGTTCTGTTCCATTTTTTCAAATGTATATGTAACCATTCGACCTCGTGAGGAAATTCTTCATTGTGTTTTTTGTCATGACGTTTATATTGTTCAGATTCATATCAAGAAACCTTCATTTTCTCGAAAGTAGCTTCAACTGGTGCGTGAACAATTTGAGCATGTCAAGTGAAATTGACCCGCTTACGAGTGGACTCGGCGAAAGAAAATCAAACTTATGAGACATGTTTCTAAACCTTTGCTCGTTGAATACCTTTGAGTTGAGTTTGGAAATACTTTAGCCCATTTTGTTGAAACGTTCTGCTTGGTCAGCGTTTTTTGACGAGATCTACTTGAGGTGAAGGAAGCTCACCTGTGAACCATGTTTCTCGATTGTTGACGCTTCGCGCTTTCCTGGAATGTGCGTCAGTGAGATTTCTCGGTCTGTTCCATTTCTAGAGGTCGCTTAGATTCAATTCTATTAGATCGTCTTTCGTAGATTTTTCTTCTTTTAAGATTCCTCAAGAAGGGTATTGAGCATACCATGAATTTTCGAACAATTTTTAGATGTTGTTTCGATTCTGCGCTTTTTCTAGCCGCGAAATGGTTTAGGCAGGCGAATTTTGCCATCCCGGAACCCGAGATCGGAACAAGTCGTAATGTCGGCCATATGAGTCTTAGTGAATCTAGATGTGAAGAAGAAACAAATATGTGTTCGGTTGGGCTAGAAATTGAGTGAGGTGTAGTGTTGTGAGGGTATGGCATATTTATTAGCTGCTAGTATTATTTGAATGATTAGACTCGCGAGTTGACAGAACATGAGGGTATATTTGGTTGGTTGTGGAAGAAGAGCTCGGTTTTCTGCTTCCTTTTTGTGTCCAAAGATCATCCAAAAAAAGTTCCGAAAGCTGCCAGTTTTTCTTGCTCCCTTTTTATTGATCTCTTGACGTTTGTGAAGATTTTGAACCTTAATTCTTGGTGCATTCCAGAGGTCCCGCCTGTTATTTGCCTGTGATTGAATGGAAAACACCGGAGTAACAATTATTGTCTTGTGTTTCTCCTTCGATGACTTTCTTCAATTGTAAGAATGATTCAGATTTTCAACTTATCCTCAATATTTTTCAGGAAAAATTGTGCGTTCAATGCATATGCTTTGTTGATTGAAATAAACTCTCGTGAAAGCATTGAAATGGGTGCTCAACATCGAAGAAAAAAGCCGCGTGAAAACTGGAGAGCAAGACGATTGTCCACGTTTTCTTCCACCTCTGACGACGAATGGATTTTTGGGACCGGGGAGCAATCTTTATTTCATCTGTGGAATATCCCAGAAGACCGAGTCTCACCGTCAATTGCGAGGTGTTTTGAATTACTTCAGTACAGTATTTGAAATCGATTTGTTTGCTTTTTTTTGCACCAGCGCTTAGCATCTTATTTCAATGTATGCCTACCTGAGACCTAATTGTCCTGGTTGAGATTTGATAAATTTGGATTCTGGAGGCATACCAACGCAGTTCGTAAAGAGAGGAAACTGCTTTTGGTTTCTCGAAGGTCCACATCAACTCATTCCGTTTCTGTTCTCCTTTGAAACCCTAGGTTCTGGGTGTGCAATACTACTGGTCCGCCGATGTCCGAAGGAAGACACCACTTTTCCGATTGACAGTCTGCAAAGGAGTACATCTACGTGCAATTATTGTTCCCGAACATCATTTATCATCCGTTGAAACAATGCTGGCTCGATTCCAGGTGAGTTTTCTTTATTTCATTTTTGCTAGGAATATCGGGGGAACTTTTTGAAATCCTTGATCTCAATCGAGTGTTCGGAATTTCAAGCTGACGTAAAAGGTCGTCTACGTGCGAATGTGTGTCACAATCCAGTTATTCATCCTTGCGTTCAAATTTTAAGACTTGTTCTTTTCTTCTTTTATCTTTTCGGTTCAACGCGGAGCTTGTTGAATTTTTCAAAACGATTTTTTTTTTCTCTTTTAGTTGCGAGGTTTTGAATCTATTGAACGAAGAATTGATGAATACTTCACACAGAGAATGAATTTACTGTGTTCTAATTATTCTCGTTCATTGTTCTTCGATGAACGGGTTTTTTTTTCGTTGTAACGTGAACTAAAGCACTGACAGACAGAACCACATATTTCAACTAGTGCTTGAATACCTATTACGATATTTCAAATGAAGTACAGTATTTTCTTCTCTTCTATGTTCATATACAGTAGTATGATTCCACTTTGAGGCATGATTGTGCTTCATCGTGTTTTGTCGAACTGCATCATTGCATATTTAAGAAAATGTCTGAACTGTTCTAGTCAACGTTGGCTTGAAGCTATTCTTGATATTGTTGATCAGCATTTATTGACGTACTATATTTTCTGGATATGTTTTTCGTGTTGGTTTTTCTCATGTTTCCATAGAAATGTATTCAAGTATGTACCATGGTGCGATCAGAACCCGATAAAAAAAAACCCTGAGGGTTTTTGAGAAATAGTCTGATATTATAATTGGAGGATTTTCGAATTCTTGTTCTCTTCACGCTTTTATTCCCGATTTTTATATTAAATCGTAATTCTGAGGTGAAATTACGTAGGGTGGTTTTCTCTTGAAAGTTTACAGACACGAGAAGGAAAAAGTTACGACGTGAAAACATTCTGCGTAGCGAAGTGAGGGATCAATTCGTGCGTGAACTAGAGGGGAACTCCAAGACGTCATGTCGAGCAAATGCGCATTTGGAGAAAAGGAGAAAAAAACTCTGTATTCTCAACTCCCCACGTCCTTCGGATTTTTAACGGTAATTGTAAAATACGTTTCATGGTGTGCCGAGAAAGACAATGCTCAGGGAACTGAAAATTCACGTGTTGTACCCCCCCCCCCCCTCCCCTTGGCAAGAAAAAATTAGGTTGAGGGATTTTGACGGGAGGGGGTGGGGGTAGTTGTTCGTCGCTTTCTTTATTTTTCTTTTTTTTCTGCGCTCTCGGTGTCGCGTTTTTTACGACGGCAACGCTTTATAAAACGCGGGCTGCTTGCTCCTTGTCGTCACAGTCGTCTTTCAAATTTCTTGGCAACTCGATCGTGAGAGTTTGATTTTCGGGTAGACTTCGTGTTTATTTCATGATGAGAATTGCGTTTCTTTTCGTCGTGGGTCTCGTGACCTTCGTGATTGGCGAAGTTGTCGATGGTAAGATTATGCCTGATTTGCTGAAGGTTTTAATTTTTGCAGAAGAGCTCTTTCGATTATATTCGATACTGAAGGATCCAAAAATAATTCCCTAGCGGATAATATCATTGTAGTGAGCTGCTTCTACAGCAGTTTTTCCCGAAACTTTCTGTAACGTTCATTTTTGTTCCCTTAAAATAATTTTGTAATTAATTCAATCTAAAATATATCCTCTCTTAGCGGAGTATTTCTTTGAACGTAGAAAATACTGTAATCTCAAAAAGGATTTGCCTCACAGGGAATACCGCTAAAGTAGCTGTTCTTACTTCTATACAAGGAGCTCCTCGGCGTCGATAATCTCTTTTGAGCAAATTATATTTTGATCTCCTAAAAAATAAAAATAAATTATTTATGAGAAAGAACTGCTGACAAGTTGTCTCAATCACATATATTTTATATATTTAATCATCTATTTCGTGGTCCCGGAGGTGATATTCAATTCGTTATGTAGAAAATATTATTGTAGAGGATCTGCATTTGTGACAGGGTAAGAAAATCGTATTCAGCAATATTTTCTTTATGATAAGATTTATTTGTCTACTGAATAACATTGTCGACATGTGCAATAAAGGGAATAGAGTTTTGCTATAGGGATCCTTCTAACAATTATTTATCGATTATAAGTCCGGTGGAACCAGAAAATGATTCGTTCAAAAAATATCGTTGTAGCAAAAAAATGCTGCCGTCGTTTTCAGTAGTTCGTGAATTTTTGCGTATTTTTTCTCTATTTTGAATTTTAGTTCAGAAATCTGCTGGGCAAAGTGGCGTAGCAAAGTATTACGCTTGTGGAAGCTCGTCGAGGAGTGCTATGATGGCACGTCAAGGGAGGATCGTGAAGGGCAATGAAGCAGGAGAGAACGACAATCCGTTCATGGCGTCGATAAGATACCGGGGGACTCACATGTGTAACGCCTTCATCATCCATAGGCAGTTGGTCATCACTGCTGCCCAATGTTTCCTGGGAAATATTGACGGGACAACGTGAGTTACCTTTCAAAACTTGCTGTCTCGACTAGTTTATTTTTTTATTTTTGGAGAGAATTCATCAGATCGAATTTTGAATCAAGCGCAAGATTTTATCTCGCAAGCGACGTTCATGAAATATGCATTTTTAAAATTTTATTTAACAACGTAACACAGGTTCACGTCTACAGCGACTGGAGATTATGGAATCGTCACGGGATCTCGAGATTTGAGTGCTGGTTCAACAAGCAATGTACAAATGGTGATCGCTTTCCCTGTGTCTCAGCTACAAAGCCGTGAGTATTCGAAAAATTTTAATCCGGAACATGAGGAAAATTTCAAAATTTTGCTTTTCTACGCAGTGTTACCCACGATCGGTAATCCGATCGGCGACTTCGCAATGTTCCGGTCGACAACTGATTTCCCGAACTACGGCACAAAAGAATTACCCATTTGCTTGGGCAGGGGCATCAACATGGATGACCGCACCGCATACTTCAGCGGCTGGGGAACAAGCACGAAATCAGGCAATTAACTTATGATTTTAGACTTAATTTTCAATCCGCTCGTTTTTTCAGAAAGCTTGAATTATAATGATTAATTTTGGGAAGCTCTTTCGTGGACTGAAACGGCAATAAATAATATAGCGCTGTCCTTCAAAATAATCTTCAACCGATATTTTCTGTCCTGTTCTGTTAGGCCTCCAGTTTTTAAGCATCGATAGATGTCGCTCTATTTCAATGTGATTTCTGAATTCCTTTTGGGACGTTCCCAAACATGATTAAATAGTTCGACCTCCTCCATTTTCTGCCAGTGGCTTAGCAGAGCACAGGAAAACTTGAATAACTATTGGCACGGTACAAAGAAGTTTTTAATTCTGCGATGAACGTATGATCTATAATGTTCGGCCTGTATTATCCATACACGCGATCCGTGCAAGTAACGTCGTAAGCTCGTATATGTTTCTTCCATTTACTGAACTCTGTACCTGCGAGCGGAGTTGTACATTATTTCAGTACTCTAATACCATTATTTCAGTACTCAAATACCATTATTTCAGTACTCAAATACCATTATTTCAGTACGAAGCTGTTGTTGCGAATTTTTACCTCGATATGCGTTATTGTAAGATTTTTTTCCATTTGAAGGTTCTTCCAGGGCGATGGAGAATCGCATGAGGACTGTGCAGATGAAAATTCAGTCCAAGGGCTCTTGCAACTTCAAATACTATTTCAACATGAAGTTGACATTTAGCAAAAGGAAGGTCCTCAATCCGTTGATGAAATGCGCGAGGACGAACACGTTCTTGGGACTTGTTGTTGAAGGTCCTTGCGAGGTAAGTCTCTAAATTTGTAAATTTGCGCTCGTGTTTTTGTGTGGTACGTTGGAAGATGTTGGAAAGCAAAACTTCTGCTGTTCAAACTTCAGATTTTCTGATTAGATTACATCATCCTGTGCCTCAAAAATTCTGCCAAAGTAACAAATTAATTTTTTAGACGTAATTTTAAAGGTTTGGACTTTTTGTCATAAGTGTTGATTTTCACTGAGTTCACGTTGGGAGGAAATGAATCCCGTGAGTGTGGAGGTTTGCATAAGTGTTTACCTTTCATTGTTAGGGCGATTACGGCGGACCCTTGTACGTTTCGGAAAGCAGTCAGCAGACAGCGTTGGCCCTATTCTCCAACATTGGAAACAACAACCAGAAATGTGGACAGTACCTTTCTCCGGGAATTTTCACGAACGTTGAGTACTTCATCGACCTGGCTGTTGCTATTGTTACAGCGATAGAAACCGGAGACAGTGTTGAGAATGCTGCGAAAAATGCGATTACAACTTTGATCACAACTCTGACCGGAGTTGTTGCCAGTGCCACTGGATAACATTTTTCTACCTTGAATACGTTTCCTTCGTGGACACATGGTCTTCCGCCGAAACTTGTAATTTGTCGTGCATCGTTTGAAAATTCGGCGTGTATTTATTGGTTATTGTGAGACCAGAAAATAAAGACATGAGCTTGCTCCTCTGATTCTGTGATGGTATCTCAGGACTTGAGTTTGCTGCGCAACTGAATCAATCGAAATTATGCGTTTGTTCTCCTCACGTATCTCCGGAAAACAAAATGCCTGAGAAGATATGCTTGAATAAAGTCGTTTTGCGAGAAGTAAAGCGTGAGAGCGGTTTGATCGAGCGTCTCATTCGCACCGACATTTCACCGTATTGTCTAAAGAAAATGCCTCTAAGTTTGTATTTGCCTTCGTTGACGAGGTGATGAAATCTAGTGTGTGCGCGTGATGCCTTCATGAAAAGTATGGGCGATGCAGGAGTGACGTTGACTGTTCGCGTGATCAGATCCTTCCAGCACCGGAATGTCCGACCAATTGTTCTGAAAAACGTCGACCTCAACTCGTGCGTCGAAGATTTCTTGGCACTCGTCAAAGATTCTATCGGCGAGAACGCGTCGCTTCCGCCCCCAGTCAAGAAATACGACTACGATTCTTTGAAGGTAAGCTTAATCCGTCTGACTGATGATCCAAAAGTTTCTTGCTTCGAAACATTTTGGTTCTCTTTTTCTCCTTTTGTGTTATTTCCGACGGAGAAAAGGCTTACGATGAAATCACCTCTTGCCGCTTGCTTTAACCTTTGTAATTGCCAGTGCTGAATCTACATCGTCGCAGAGTAAATGATGAATTAATCAAATTGTGTAATGCATGATTTTTGCAAAAGGTTGAAATAAATTGGGATTCTACTTCGTCGAATTTGTAAATATAGTCCAGTTTTGATGCTAGAAAAGGTCACATGGTCATGCGTCTGGAGGAGAAAATCCTCCCTCATTAAATATTTGGCCCCATCAATTTAAGACACACCTTAATTTTTTCAGACAGTCGAACAAAATAAATGTTTCCCTGCAACTACAAAACGTTTTCTGGCATTTTCCGAAAATCAGCAAATCGATTCAATTTCCTTTCAAGATATAATAACTTTCCTTTTAGTAATGATAAACACGAGCGTGTTTTTGAAAAAAATATTCCAGAAGAAAGTCCTGATGCTACTTCGTATCGTCTGTTTTCTGTACGTAGTTATAAACTTATTCAATCATAACAATAATCACATTTCTAGTTATCATATTCGTATACCTTCCCCTAAAGTGGCGGAAATTTTATTATTGAGTTGATACGGTGTTGGTCTTTCGATTAAATTCAAGATTTTGAGCCGTTCAGAATTAATTCTTCGTGAAAATGTGAAATGCAGTAAATTTCATGACACTCCCGGATTTTTATGGGGGTCTGAACCTGAAAAAGTACTTATAAATCCTCGTGAATATGGTATTCTTATACTCTCAAGTACTTGTTGAAACTGTTGTTCGCTGTGAAGGTAATTGTGATCCTGAAGTTTTTTTTTTTTAATTCGTAGATCGAGCATAAGGCGCACGGGGCGAAAACGAGTGATCCGTTGATCAACACATTTGACGACGACAAACTCTTGTTGAAGCCAGGCAAAACTCTGAGGCAGTCCGGGGTTGAAAACGAGTGTGAAGTGTCGCTGTTCAAGTGGACGGATTACGTGGCCTACGTCAGGTCCAAGACAGAAGTCTGAAGCGATGAGTCGTCGCCGAGGGTTTTGCGGTTGCTGCACCGCGTTGCGCCCGCATTACAAACGCCTCGTTGACGACATTTTCCCGCCGAGCGCAGACGTGAGTCGTCATGTTTTATGGGTGAACAATTTCCTCGGGGAAGGGAGGGGGGGGGGGTTGGTGTAATTTTTTTGCCAACCGAAAGAGGGATTGAGCTAAACGTTAATGTTTTCCCGCTTGTGGCGATGCGGAAGTTTTTTCCATGCGTTTGTCTTCCAGAATTTTATCAGCGAATATGTACTGTAATGTGAATATGAACGTCCCGGGTAAACGAACGAACGAACGAGCAAATGGTTGACAAAATGGCTCCATGAGAAAATCCCGTAGGCCCGAAAATTTTGCGATACAAAAATGCCACGACCTGAATTTATGCGTCAAAAAAGCTTCTTGAGGTAACTAAAATAGTCGATCGTGTGTAGACAAATTTTGAAAGATTAAAAACGTTTAAATAAGGTTTTGAAGTAAAATTTCATTCACCAGATTTGTATGCTGGAAGCCTTGAAATAATTTTAAGGTAAAATTTGTTGAAGTTTTATGTTTTCAGGAATTCTGGTCTAGATCGATTGATTTCTACCGTGTTTTTATCATTTTTACAGTACAGGATTTGGCAATTGCCAAAAAATGCCTAAAAGAAAATCCGCGGAATTTTCTCCTGCTGAGGATAATAAGGATAGAAAACGGCTGCAAAGGTTTCCGTCGCTAATTAAAATGGGACGATTTCTAATCGTCGACCTTCTGAAGGAACCGAATCCGAATTTCGATTTGCATCAATTGAGAGAGTTATCGATGTTACTTCATTATTATTCAGTAGCTCCTCGCATCCTTTCTTAAAATACAGTATATACGATACTGGTTTCTGCGTATCTTCAGGGAATGAAAAAAATGCAATCCATCAAAATTTTTGAAATATATGAGAATTTCCGCGAGGGTTTCCTAGGTTAAACTACTCTTGATGCTTTCAATTTTGTCAGCTTTTAAAAATATATATGAATCCTTACTGAATGTTGATTGCTTCAATCCGAATCATTCCTGATGTCAATGAGCAAATGTTTACGTTCCTTCATTCAATGCCATGGAAAATACTTTCATTTAAGGTTTCGTCGAAGAGAAGATGACATATTTATTGTTTCCACTTTGAAGTCGTTTTTTTTTAAATTTTCACTTCGTTTTCCGATTCGCTATTTTGATTTTAGATGGGACTACAGAAGAACAACATGGAAAAGCTAACTTTTTACGCATTGTCATCCCCCGAGAAGTTGGACCGCATCGGAGAGTATATCGCTCTTCGGTTGATGCGGGATCTCGGCAGACGCCGCCCAGGCTTCGTTGAGATCGCCATGGATGCCATGGACCAACTTTTAGTCGCCTGCCACGCCCAGTCTCTGAACCTTTTCGTGGAAAGCTTCCTCAAGACAGTGCAGAAACTTCTGGAAAGCCCGGATCCGCGGATGCAAATCCGCGCTAGTCAGTCTTTCGTCAAGTTCGCCAACATCAAAGAAGACACGCCGTCGTATCACTTGCGTTATGATTTTCTGGTCAGCAAGTTCTCGGCCATGTGTCACGATGGTAACCTGGACAACGAAGTGCGGATGAACATCCGGATGGCCGGACTACGGGGACTCCAGGGTGTCGTCCGGAAAACCGTGGGCGATGACCTCTTGGAGTCCATCTGGGAGCCGAATCACATGAACAAGATCGTGCCTTCCTTAGTCTACAACATGCAAACCGGTGTGTCTTACGGTCGGTCCGGTGAATCCGCATCTGGACAGTCTGCTATACAGATGGATTCGCGAATGGACCGAGATGCGAAATCTTCGGAAGAGCTGGAAGGTGAAACGCCGGAGTCGCTTGCTGAGGTTTGCTTGCGCGAGTTGGCTGGAAGAGCTCCGTATGGGAAACTAGAGACGGTCCTTTCTGCGGTGCTCACTCATATGGATAACCATCGTCTGTGGGATCCGAATGAGTTCGCTGTACAGGTCTTCCGCGTCGTCATGTTCTCGATTCAGTCCAAGTATTCGCAGTCGGTTATCCAGGTAAATCGCTACATTGAACCGTCATTTCTGCATATTAACTTTTTTTTTGCGGACCTTCCAAGGAATTAAACGCATTAAGAATCATGTTGGCAACTCGCAATCAAAGTTATGCAGTTGGGTTTATTTTTGGTAATTTACGCCACTTTTTTTATACCGGAAAAGTGCTCCTGAAAAACTAACTGCGCGGTCTATTCGCCATGTCTACGATTGAATTTACCGTAGGTTTTGGTTTCAACAAGTATGAATCAAGTCCGGATTTTCCCGGAAATAAATACGGAGTTTCAAGATCAGAGAATCTTTTGCAGGCTTTGATTGCGCATTTGGACAAGCAGACCAAGTCTGGTCCACGCTTGAGAACCGCGATTGCGGACGTGATCGCCAAGGTCATAGCGATTGCCGCCGGAGAAAGCGTGGGTCTGTCACCTTTGGAGATCATCAGCTCGCTTTTAACCCAGTTGAAGCGAGCTGTTTTGGCTGTGGAGCGAACGAAGGAGATGAGTCCGTTTGGTGAAGGAAACGAAGATGACGAGGAGACAGATGCTGACGTTACGAACTTGCGAGGCTCCTTCCATAACAAGGTTTCCGAAAATTTGTTTTTAGGCTACATCTTCATCACGTGACTCGTAGATATGCAGAATTAAACGCGAAAGAAGGCAATGTTTCGTTCCTGTCCGTTACAATTTACAATTACTTCTGAGGTTTTTCGATAATTTTTCGCGACCCATAAAAAAAATCCCTCAACGTGGAGTTACATCGAATGAATAATCCGTTCCAGATCCCTCTTACGTTTCCCTCCTAAATTCCTGAATAAATTACTTATAAATTCAATATAAAAAATATAGTATAACAGCAAAAGCGTCCAACAGCGAGTAAAACGTTGCTCAACGCAATGAAGAATATCAGGAAATCGTTCATCGAATTTTTAAAATGTCAAAAATTTCTTGCAAAGGAATTAAACTGAGGGTTTCAATTTTCAGAAAATATTCCCACAATTAAGCTCCTAATTTTTAAAATTTTTTCAGGGTCATTTACATTTGCAAGAAGAACGTTACCAAGCGACACTCATCAATGCATTGGGAGAGTACGCGAATCATTTGCCCGACTACCAAAAGATCGAGGTGATGAAATTTGTGATTGGGAAAATCCCGGAACGGCTCCCGAATTCTCGCGACTTGGCTGACGAAACTGCAATGAAGGACGAAGATGCCAACCTCCTGCTTCGGAAAATACTCCTGAAATCCATGCTAAAAGTTGGCACGAAATACATCACGTTGCAGTTTTCGCAGACCTTCCAAATGAACTTGTTGGAACCCTTGTTACGGATGGCCGTTAGTCCCCACGCGGAAATTCGGCTGCTGATTCAGCACATCATGCATACCCTGATTGACCGACACGACAATTTAACCAAGCTTCAGCAACTCACTATTAACCCCGGGAATTTGCAGTTGCGAGTGGAACAGTGCTCCAGTTCTGATCTGCAATTTTTCAAGAAACGGGGTCCAGATATGTTCTTATGTCTCTATGGTGCCTTGGATCAAACGAACAATACTGAGGAGAATATCAGGTTAGTTTAATGTTGAGGGGGCCTCTTAATTATCATTCGCGTGTTAAAATCCAGAGTCCTGAATTCAAGATGGTCAGAATTTCAAAAATCACAAGACAACCAAAAATTTGTGTGAGGTTTGGTTCAGAAGTTTTTCTTCTACTGTAATCTGACTCAAGGGATCTTCTGGATTGTTAGGGAATCTTTCACTCATATTTACTCATCAATTGACTTCACCGGAGTTTTTCAATTTGCTCCACCAATTTACTCACTTTCATCCTGTAAAATCGACGACAAAATAATCCCTAAAATTGAGTTTCGTAGGAAATCTATTTGTGTTCCCCGCTACCGAGTCAGAATCCTTCAACCACGATGAGATTAATCTCGAGACTTGAGGGAAGTTCCTTCTTCCCCTGATAACGGTTTTCTGAAAGTGTCGCCTTGATTTGCTGATTCTTTATTTTTATGGAAACCCTCACATTCAAAATCTTCAAAATACGAAGATCCCCAACAACATGCGTACATTTTTTTTATGCTCACGTAATTGTTGGATCTTGGGAATCGTCACCAAAGGATATTTTCGTTTGATTGCAGACTTGCTCATCAGTAAGCCTAAACTTTGGACTCCGAAGTTACACTTTCTTCACTCCTTTTCAACTTGCGTTTCTAAAAATAAAAATTGTGGTTCAATATAAATCTAGCAAACCTCAATCAATTTCGGGCGATTGTGTCCATTGTAAAGATCGACGGAAGTTTCGAGCCAAGCCTTGTAAAAATGAATACTGTGCTTGATAACGCTTTGGAAACGAGTCTCTATCTTCTTGAAATGTGATACGAGTCTATTCGGAGTACACAATACTTCAGGACCAGGAATAATTTCAGTCGTTACCTTTTTCCTTCATATTTTTGATATTTCCAGAGCCGTCCACACAACAGTGGCCCTTATCTGCATCGAAATGAAAGGTCCAGAGTCGCAAATAGAAGCATTGCGGTTCTTGTTCGGGGTTCAGGACGTGGCTGAAGAAAAGGAGCACGAGGTTAAAGACGGCAGACCTCGTTTGTCCGCTCTAGACAAACTCAATCTACACGCGTTTGTGGCGAGCTCCATGAACCTCTTGTCCCACATGTCCGGGATCGAGGAATTCGTCGACTATACGCAACACGTTACGCAGCGTCGTCTGGATCATTCCCCACTCATGTTACCGCCTTTACGAAGCAGCACGTTATTGACCAAAGACCGGGAAATGTCCGGGGATTTATTGTTCGACCGTTCGGAAGTCATTGGGATTCTGCAGCGAGCCGAAGTTGACTCGAGCAAATTGGAGCAACCGTATCCAACGAAGGCCCCAAGTCAGCATTCCTGGTTGGACAAGGGTCGCAGCATGTCCCGCAAAGGAAGTCAGAAGAGGACCAGCGACGATGCCGTTTCCGGATCCGGTTCTGAAGACTTCAACGAAGGCGACAGCTTTGAATCGTCTTCCCTGGGACGCAGCAAAAAGGTTTTCCATCTCCCGGGACACAAGTCGCAAGAGGTTTCGTTTGAAGCGTTTAAGCGGCTCGTGAACGAGCCTTCGGATGTTCACAAGGAGGCCGAGCTGGCCCGCGGACGGGAGATTGCGAAAATGTTTCAGAATATGACGTTCAACGAGTTGTTGTCGCGTCAGCCGTCGGTTGACGATTTGCAGTGTCGCCTGGCGGATATTTTTCAGAGAATCAATGGGTCTTCGGCGTCCCACGAGAACTTGTTGGGTGTGGGTGGGTCCCCAAGGCGGGAAGTGAATTCTGAAATTGAGGTTCCGTTCCTGGCTGGAGAACTAGAATTTCCGGAACTCTACGTGTACTAACCTCATCTTTTCTTTCCTTCTTCTTCGTGGGAAATCGAAGTTCGCGTGAGTTTACGAGGAGTTTCTGATTCCCGCGCACAGTATTAAAAAAAAATCAAGAAAATTACCACCAGTAGTTTAAATTTTTCCGTTTTCGTTTGATTCTTCTTTACACGTTGCTTCAAGTATTGTCATATTAATACCAATTCATCTGCTCTCTTAATCCGATAATCCAAGCATTCCAAGGACGTCTTTCTTCTTGTAGCTTGAATCTCTGGACCTTGAATAGCACTTGGAAATCATTGAAATTTTGGGAGCATCAGTGGAGAAGGTTTAGTTGATTTTTTGTGACATTTGGTTGCTCTGAAACCTATCGTGTAATAACAAAAGATCTTCTACTATGAAATCATTCACTGATGCAAGAGGTAAGAATAAATAAACAAAATGAAAAACGCGTGGAAAACAGATAAATTATTCAGATAATCCTAGTATTCCCTTTTCTACACACTGTATCAATAATCCTTGGAAGCATTCGCCCATTTACGAGGTTGAGTCACGAATGAAGTTGTGAAGGGTGCGGGCATATTTCTTAAAATATCTATGCAGTATTTGAATTACGTTTTACGGTTAGGTACTGTATTTTTATATTTAGAAGATTTGACAATGCAAAATCAAAAAGAATGTGTATCAATTATTGTATGTCAAACATCTGACGAGTGTTCGAATCAATTTTGTAATCCTTACTTCTCCGTTACATTCTCCATTTGACCCGTTTTCTCGCATGCTTGGATTCATTTAGGTCCTCTTTGATCCAAAAGGTTAGTTCATGTTAAGAATATCGTGCAATCATTTCTGGTTATCTATAGATACCCCCTGAAACAAAGATACTGTATTTATCTCGCTGATACACTGTATCATCTATCTCGTCTGAACCAGCCTGAGGTATGAGCCGCAGCTGCGCTAGAACTGTGCTGATCGAGCAGAAGATAACTTCTGCTATCCGTGATAGATCGACTCCATATTTTGTTATTGTTTTCGAATAAGTAAGCATTCATAACGCGTATGTGTCAAGAAATTTGTTTTTTTTCGGTAGTGAGGAAAACCGGTGTTAAAAGGTTCCGTATGGAGGCAATTCGCCCAAAACTTGGGTGCTTTTTCATCGAAAATAGGGCTTCAAAATGATTTAATTGTTGGAATGCAAAGCTTGAAATTGTTATGGACTATTCGCCATTAAAAAAATTTTAAAGTTGTTCGTCTGAAGGAAAAGCCGCTTCGAGGAAAATGTTACTTATTGCTGTATGCGGGGTTTTCAAAATTGTACCATGCCATGGAAAAGATTTGTTTGAAACTTTTGATTTTCAAAAACATTCACGTACGATGTTGCAGTTTAATCTAAAAAAAAAAGATGGGAATCTTCGCTAGAGATTTTAATCTGGTTTTATGGTCTTGAGTTTCATAGAAAGCAAGGAAAATGAAATTTCTTCTCTGCAGAGTAATCTTTTGTGGACTCCCTAATGTACAAGTGTAAGCTGCTTTTGGGCTTTTATTTCCCGCGACGCAGCACTGCATTTTTTGCATTGACGGCCTCCAAACCAGTGTCTAATCGCAGTACACTTTTTATGCTTATCATATCGGGCTTATTCAACTGTTATGAGCCGAGGTGCAATGTTGCCTGTTGGCGGATTTTTTTCATGAACGATGGGCTTTGATTTTATTGAATTTCTTGAATTCAATTGGTTTTTGAATTTTTTGCGCGGGAGAAGAGGGCGCGTTTATCAATTGAATTTTCGTTCGGTCAAAATTTTGAGAAAAAGGTTCCGTAATTGTTTTCATTTTATGTATTCGTTTGCTCCAAATTGCGTTGGAATGGATTTGAGGGTTTTGTGGGCGATGTGCTGTATTCAATTTTGTCGATGATCGGTTGCACTCATTTTCCTGCCTTTCTTGGGTTACCAGTTTGTTGAAAGGGAAAACGTCAACCTGGGTTTTCGGTATCGAGTTCATGATTACGGTTTCATTTTGTGCGTGAGTGTTTACTAATTTTTCTTAATCCTTTTTTCAGAATCTTTACGCGATTTTGAGAGTCATATTTTTCTTTTTTAAAATGGGTTAGTCATTTACGAAGGAATATCTTGAAAGTCACTGGAAGAAAATGTCACACACGGATTTTCCTGCTCCGTTTGAAGATAAATCTGCGATGTAAATCATCGAATGATGGGGAACTACAAATCCCGACCTACTTCCACGTGCGCTGAAAAGCTCAAGAATAAGATTTCTGAGAGTTATGCGGTCGTCAGGTCCAAACTTAAAGAGGAGTCTCAAGAAAGTAACTTCTGGGTTTCTCTCGTCGAGGCTTGCTCGTAAGTTCCGCACGATGAATGTAGCGGAAATCTAGGATATTAATTTTTTTATCCCTTCAGGAAAGCTGACGAAGATGTCCAAGGAATACTGGGCGAAACAAACAAGCGGCTTTTCTCTGCTGTTCACATAGCAAGCTATAAAGTGAGCATCAGTTGCGCTAGTTCAAATCGATTTCAGGAAATCACTGGTTTAATTCAAGCTGCTTTGTACTGATTTTCTGAAGAAACAAATTCTTTATTGTGCGTGCTGCAGAATTTCCTGCAATTAAAAAATACCAAATTTATTGAACTTCTGTCAGCTGAAATGTTGTTAGTACCGTATTCACGCAAGTACCACGCGTGCCTTTTTTTATTTATTTTAATCAAGGAAAAACAGAGCGTGTACATCATAGGAGACCCAATTTTGAAATTTTTTGGGGAACTCTGTGCAAGTTTCACATCAGAGATCCTTTGCCAAATTTTATGTAGACTGGTGTGGAAGAAGGAAAGCCATCTGAGATGGCACATCTGAGTCTGACGTATGAATTTGGGGGCAACTGTATGCCTGACATGATGGGGATAATTGTGTTGAAAGTTCAGGTGCGCGTCATACGTGCTACTGTAAGGAAATGTTGACCACTTTTTTATAAACAAAACGCAGTCTAAGAAAGGTGCAAAATTTATAATATTACAACCTGTCTCCAAATCGTCAAAATGTAACTTCTGATTTACAGTATTTTATTTCCAAAGTATGCAACCTTTGTTTCACTAAAATAGGGTGCGCGTCTCACAAGAGGATAGGTTCTTATCAAAATGTTAAGTGTAAAAAAATCAGGAGCGCGTTGTACAGTACTTGAATAAATTCGGCATTCATTGATGAAATATTTCCCTCTTCCTCAATATTCCGTCGAAATGTCCTGAACATTTTTTTAATCTCAGAAGTTAAGGGTAAAAATGAATTATTGTTCATGTAAATACGTTATGCGATGGAAGGAAAGCGTTGAGAAAAATTTTAACGCGAATATCTGTCTTACCCCACTTTTTTTAAAGTCTAGTATGTGGTTCAAATTTGTTGTTCAAATTTGCTGCACTAACTTGCAATCGATTATCTTTTCTATGTGTCTCATTTCGTTCGTTATCGTCTTTTTTAATTAATGATAAACTTTTCTAATCGCAGGGGGATACTGGAGTTTTGGACAAACTTATAAAGAACAGTGCCGACGTGCACCAGAAGGGCTATCTGGGAACTTCTCCACTCCACATAGCTGCAATGTGCGGCCATGCCGACATTGTGTCTGCCTTAGTCGCCGCTGGATCGGACGTGGAAGGCAGGGATGATATTCAGTTCACTGCTCTTCACTTGGCTTGCTACTTCGGCCACGAACAGGTGAATGCTTCATTTTCATTCTATCTAATGAAAATTTGCTTCTTCTAAATTTAGCCCCGTCTCCGTTTTGGGTAAGAGGTGCAGCTGGCTGAATTTTTTTTCATCTTTGTCATTCAGCCAATTTTTTTTGCACCTCCAATCCGCATGTTGTCCCAGAATCAGAAGTTGAAGATGTTTTCAAAGATGTGCAGTATTTTGTGAACTACTCTAGCTTCAATACCATGTTGAGAAATTATTTTATATTATTTAAATACAGTACAGTATATTAAATACTGTAATTATATTTATTGGGAAATTATTTTTATGCGGAATTATTTAGGATTGATGAGTAAATTGTTTGATTGGACGGCAACATTTGATATTTTACAACGGATGACCGGACCGAAATGTCGAATCTTGCATTATTGAAAAAAGTGACCCTAAGAATGAATCGAATGCGATCGAATGATCTAAAAGACCACATTTTATCCTAACTTCAAGTTTCTGCAAAAATGATTATTTTTTGCAAAAAAAAGAAGGGACCGAAAGAAATGCTTGAACCCCCCCCCCCCCCCCCTTAATTTCCCAGTTTTTCGTTCTGGCGCCTTTTTTAATGGAGCTTTTTCGTAAAAGTTTCTTCACCTTTGTGAAATTTCAAGTTTTCCGCAATCTCTGGTTATTGGAATCTTATTCGTTTAGTTTATGTTTTGTTAGAACTCGTCTGTAAAATGTAAAATACCGTATAGGTGTTCGCTCTTATTCATTGCGTAGATGTCGATGGTGCATGAATCCTGTGTGGCTCATAATGCGAACTAGACCGTATTTTTCATGGATAAATATTGAAGAAAAGAAATGAATGATTTATCCAACTGCTTTTTTTTTTAAATGTATGTTTATTAATGTGCATTGTGGTAATACAGGTTGTCGAGTGTTTATTGCGGTTGAACGTAGACGTTAACGCTTGTGGAGCAGTGAATGACACCCCGTTGCATTTGGCATGCGGAAAGGGATTCTTGCGGATAATTCAATACCTTGTGGAGAAGTTTGCCGACGTGAACGTGAAGGACAACGAGGAGCACCGACCGATTCATTTCGCGTGCAGAGGTGGTCATGTGCTTGCTTTGAACTACCTTCTGCAGCCTCAGTTTGAAGTTGATGCATGCTGTTCTAACATATATGGTGACACTCCGTTGCACATGTGAGTTTGAATGGCCATTTTAGTTTTGATCATTGCTTGTTGCATGCGAAGGTACAGTTCCTGTATTTGATTCATTTTTTTCGTAGCTAGCGTATTCTTCTTTGCGCAACAGTCATTATCAAACGTTTTTAATCGTTTCCTCCAGCGCTAACGAATTAATAGTTCTGCTTCCTTGGAAATTTTGATCTAGAGAATCGCGGGTTGATCAGTGTTACTCTTACTTCATTTATCGTAACCGAAAAATTTGCAGTATTCGATCATTTTCGAAATAGTCATGGATATTCAGTACATATTCAGTTATTCAAATTAAATTTTCAAGTTATACTGTATCTGGCGATTTTTCCCTTTTAACAAATTAAAATTTGGCCGCTGTCGATTAAATACTTCATCAGGATAATGAAATTTATATAATTAAGTCTGTCCTTTTGGCATCGGTTGATAAAACAAGTCCAAAAGACGAAAAGCGAGCTCAAAGTCTAAGCAAATGAAGTACAGTACTGCTTTCCCGTACACAGTTGATGAATAAACGATTAAAAAATAGAAGCACAAAAGTACGTTGCTTTTATAAAATTATAGGGTGAATTCAAAATAAGTTTTACTCTGACTGTGATCTGTTCTCTACAATTGTGTCAGATTCAGCTGTTTTCAACAACTGATGGATTGTTTCTGAAAAATTATGAAAGTTTTCAATTCCATGGTCCAGAGGACACAAGAAATCATGTTTCAACTGTGCCAGTTATTTCATGAATGTTGTATGTTTTGATAGGTTGAATTTAAATGTGTTGGGGTTGATGCCCATTTTTGAAAGATTGACATGAAGTGCCATGCATTTTGAGTACTCTGGGTTGATAAAAAATATCCAATGTGGCTTTCAGTAAGTTCAAAGAATTGAGCTAAAATATTTCAAGCATTCAAGGGTCCAGTGAATGTCACATTTCAAATGTTTTAACAAGGCAGTAATTTAAATTTTTGGTACAGCTGCTTTTATAATTTTGTGGTTGCCCACGTGCAGTACAGTATTTCGTGGATTCTGAGTTGAGCACCACAATTCCAGATATTGTGGCATTCAGTATTTTTATGGAAACCTGTCAGTAATATTGTCTTCAAGTTGGGCCCCACTGTGCTCTTCAGTAAAATTTTTATAATACAGTACAAGTCCAGTTCCGTTTTTACTTCACCTGTGCTGGCATGCTAAACTCGCTATGCCAAAGCATCCTGGTGTGGCTATGACTGAGGGAAAGTGGGGAGCGCTTGCCGTTCAGTTCACCCACCCTTTGTGAGGCGTTGCATCACATCGTGTCCTCCCCAGCGGCCAGGAAAATGGCTAGGCTTTATGTAAGCATAGCAAAAAAAGGTGCGCGCGTTTAGTCAAGGTGAACTAGATAGGACAAATGCTGCCGAATGCAGTTGAAGATTACACAATGTTTGTGAATGATCCAGCCTCTTGGTTTGGTTGATGTAAAATTATTGCATGTCATTCAATAAGTACGTTATGCCTCATTAGTTGTGATCGTCGTTTTTAATCCTCTTGTTCAGGGCATCATATTGCGGAAAATATGAAGTGGCGAAAACGTTGCTCTCGGTGCCTGGACTTGCGGCAGTGTGTTTGCGAAAAGAAAACTTATGGAGTGAAACACCATTGCATGCCGCTGCCACTTTTGGAAAATCCGTGGAATGTATCGCATTATATTTGGACCAACCAGTTGAAATTTCGCCGAACATTAATTACCAAGGCTGTGATGGACACACGGGTGCGTTTACTTCGCGAATGAATTCAACACGTGTGCTTATCGAAACTTGGTTTATGTAGCTTTGCATTCTGCTTGTTGGCATGGGCACATTGGTGTTGTTCAACTTCTGTTGGATCGGGGAGCCGATATGAACCTGGTGGCGTGTTCTGATCCTTCAGGAAACCGAAAGGTAAGATTATTCACCGTATTGATGGATCGGAGTTCCGAAAAATCTCGATTTATGTGAAGCGTGATGATGATCCGTCCGACCTCAATGTTAGATACGATTTTCGTTGTTCCTACTTTGTCTTTTACCTTTAGGAAGAACAAACATGCTTGATGTGGGCATATGAAAGAGGCCATGATGCGATAGTTACTTTGCTGAAGCATCACAAAACAAGACCACAAGACGAGTCTGCCAGAGGGGATTATACCCAACAAGATGGATCTTATGTCTCCGTGCCTTCGCCTCTTGGTAAAATTCGGTCGATCACGAAGGAAAAGATCGATGTTTTGAAGCTGAGAAGTTCATTGCCGTCTCATTTCCATTTGCAATTGAGTGACATGGAATGCCTCGAAAGTATCGGTTCGGGAAGCTTTGGCAAAGTCGTGAAGGTACGTTTTTTTGTTCGTGTCTGCTGTGAATGAACTGTGTATGCTGTTGGTGCACGTGCTCACCGTCGTAATTCCATCTTCAGTCCAGGAGTATCTCGTCTGTTGCGGAATTTAAATTTCGTTTTTATTATCATAGGGAAAATACAAAGGACGTACAGTTGCGATCAAACGTTACAAGGCCTCATCATTCTGTGCCAAATCTGACGTGGACATGTTCTGTCGAGAGGTGTCAATTTTGGGAGCCTTGAACTCCCCGTACGTTATAAAATTTGTTGGAGCCTGTTTGGATGACCCCAGCGTATGTGTTCATTTTTGTCTTCTCTTCGTTATGATTGTTAAATCGAGTGCGTTTCTTCAGCAATTTGCTATCGTGACGGAGTACGTTTCTGGCGGTTCGTTGTTTGGTGTTCTTCATGAGCAAAAGAGAGCTCTGGATATTATGACGAAGTTGGACGTAGCTCTTGATGTGGCGAGAGGAATGAATTATTTGCATAATCTTCCGCAACCCATTATTCATCGTGATCTGAATTCTCATAATATTTTGTTACATGAAAACGTGAGTAATCGGTGTTCCATTAGCTTCGGTCTAGTTCACGATATGTTGCTTTTAGGGCAGAGCCGTTGTTGCGGATTTTGGTGAAAGTCGGTTTCTTAGGACGCTTTGGGAAGATAACATGACAAAGCAACCGGGGAATCTCCGATGGATGGCTCCAGAAGTATTTTCCCAATGTACCAAGTAAGAGTGCTTTTCGCTAGTGAAAATAATTTTTTGATTAATTCTCGAAATGTTTTCCGCAGGTATAGTGTGAAAGCAGACATGTTTAGTTATGCCCTTTGTCTCTGGGAACTTTTGAGTGGGGAATTGCCTTTCGCGCACTTGAAACCAGCAGCAGCTGCTGCTGATATGGCGTATCGGAATAATCGGCCTCCTCTGGCTGTTACGTATCCGGAAGGTATTTTTATTCCCCCCAGCTGATCTTGAATATTTTACAAAAATTTGTTTTCCTCCGTCTCAAGTTTGAGTATCTTTAATTTTTAAAATGCTGTCCGATTTTCGAGATGGTATGGTAGGATGAATTTTAGTTTTATCCTTTCGTCTGCACTTGTGCATTTAGTTCAACGGGGCCACTGCGTCATCTGACTTTTTAATCGTTTACTGGTTGTTACGATCATTCTACATTGGGAATTGGACATATTTTCTTGGCCCACACTGTGCATGCATTCGAAGACCCGCCGCTTGTGAATTGGATGCCCAAATATTTTTCAGAAGTCTTGCAGTGATTTGTGATCACAATTTCAATTCTTTTCTGTCAATTTTTCTTTTTCTCTTTATAGAGAAAAATCAAACTTGATGCAGAAATATTCAAAATTTAGCGGAGCTGTGAGCTGATTTAAATCTGTAAATCCGGGACTTCCCTAAGTATGAAGAAATCTATCGATAGTTGAATTTATTGTGACGAGAGAAATTTCCCATTTCGGATGATCGAAAAGTAACAATTATATTTTCTATTCATACAGAAATAACCAGCTTGCTTCAGGAAGCTTGGCATCGAAATCCTGAGGAAAGGCCTATTTTTATTGAAGTAATCAAGAGGCTAGAAGCAGCGAAACTCAGTCCCCGGGTGCAGAATCTGACAATTCCCGCATCCGATGGGAAAGTTGTCCTTGGCTCGGGTGCCACAGTTTCAGACATCATAACATGCTTCTCTCATCCGCACGTTTTTGGGCTGTCCACTACGTTCAACTCCGTCTTGAGCGGAGAACAGTGTGTATCTTCGAGTTCACCTCCGATGACGGGACACGTTATGGCTTTGAGAACTCATTGGGAACAAGAAGCATTCAAATTGAATGCTAACGGCAACGCGAGTCGCTCTTCGCTGGAGGAACTCCGGCATCATTTAGACAAGAATGGATATGTTTCCGATGCCATTAGCATTTACCAGTCGATTCTGGAGCATCACTCTTCACCTCACGCAAGTCCTACGAATGGTGCAGTTGAATCGTCCACGGAAGCAGATTGACTATTCGCTACGATTCAGGATTCATTTTAGTCCGCGGAGAGAAAAAATTGCAGTCGTTGATTAATCGGCTGTACTGGTGAATGCTCGCTATTTTTTCTGAGAATGTTATTGCCATGGACCGTGCTTCCCGAAAACTGTGTTCGGTGCGAACTGATCAAAAAAGTTCTTGTAACGTGAAAATATTTTTGAATGAGCTTTTTGCAACATGAAAAAAACACCCCTGACGAAACGCGTCGATCGCCCTACGAAGGAAAGTTCGGTTTTGTGTAACCTTGTCTTACCAGTTCCGTTGGTGCTCGTAGTGTAATGTCGATGACTTTCTGTTCCAGAGTTCAAAAAATTATTGTTCTGAGAATTAGTAAATGTGACAAGGATGGCTGACGCGAGTGATTTCAAGCTTCCAGATTCAATCGTCAGTCGGATACTCAAGGTAATTCTTCACTCTTGTCATTGCTGGAAGGTTATTTATATGCGGTCTTTTTTTCCTTATTTTTTCACAGAGAAGCATGCCTGAGTCCGGTAATGTGAGCAAACTTGCTCGCACTGCGATCTCGCACGCTGCCGCTATTTTCGTTTTGTACACCACCACGCAAGCGTGCCAGGTTTCCAGCAAGCATCGAAGGAAACTGGTGACTGGTGATGATGTCTTGCAAGCCATGAAGGACATGGATTTCAGTGAATTTGTGCCGGATTTGGAAGACACCTTGGAGCAATACCGGCAATCGCAGGCAGCGAAAATCAGAAGTGAGTTGGGAGTTCTCTACCGATCCGTTCAAACTTACGACTTGGTCCATTAATTTATAGCCGTAAATAATCTCAAATGGTGTGAAGATTCTGAACTCTCGTAGAAAATCATAGCGAGGTTGTTTTCCTCTCAACTGAGTACAGTAGTTAATTCTGAAACCCTTGTGGGTCTGGAATGCCGTCGCACTGTTCATGGAGCTATTCCTTTATTATGCGGAGTAATCTTCGTACATTACTTCTTGTGTTCATTTTCGAGTTTATTTCTATTTTGAAATCAACGAACTGCATCGCGTTTTTTTTTTCCTGACGAGAATAATTGTTCTGATCTCCCTAAACAGGTAAGGAAGTGAAAGCTGATGAAGATTCGGTGCCCATAGAACATGAATTTGAGGACCATGACGAAGACGATGACGAAATGCCCGTTGATACGGAGGGTGATTCAGAAGCCGTCCTCGACACAGAAGAGGGGATTGAACCGTCGATATGATACTGTAATTTGGCATTGAAATTTTCGAATGTTACTTTTTCTACGATTTTTGTACCTGTTCAGAATCCTCAGTAAAATCTGAGCTTTCAGGTTGTGTCTAGAACTGTTTGTCCAGAAGGTCGCGGAACGCCATCTTGATTCGTTTCAACGTTCTTTTTTTTTTCAGATGAAATCTTGTTTCAATTTTCTATCAACGCGCTCGCGGCGATCGAGAAGTTTTTCGGCGTTAATTCAGAGAATTTGCTGTGAACATGAGTCGAGGATAGGAGCGCCAGAATTTCTTGGTGAAATGCTTGCAGTGAAGCAGACTTTTCTTTGTATTATTTGGAGATGAGCTTATCCGTTATTCTTTCGCCATTCTTCAGTGTGTTAATTTTTTTTATCGTACGCCTCTTTTTAAAATTTTTATTTTCAATTCGTCGAGATTTTTCTACTTTCTCATGCTATTTTTATATGAAAGACTGGAAAAATTCTCACATCACCTGGACTAGCTAGCGAAGTGTATTTAGCATTTGACTTATAATTACATTTTTTCGTGCATGAAAGAGATCAATTTCCATAGTGACATTTTGATTCGTATTTTAGTGGCAAAAGTGGTGGGGCAAATTTCGGTCTCCATTTATCCTTCCTCTTACTCGCGTTAGTCCTCGAATTTTCGACGAGAAAGATCATGGATTCGCTATTGAGGACTGAATATTTGAGTCAAATGCATTTTCCTTGAAACCCTCAGGACTTAGATGAAATAGTGTGACATGAAATCGAATTTTGATGTGTTGCGGTGACGAGTTGCGAAGGACAACATGCCCAATAATGACTGGGATCGATTTCTCGGGATTGTCTTGCGAGTCCCATCACTGTTCGTTCTCGATGAACTATTCCGGGCTGCATTCGGAGTCGCGGCCTATTATTCGCACTGGGAAAACGAAGAAACTTTGGGCGACTCGCCTGGCCTGTCGGCGGGCAACGAGACACTTTCGGAGGCGAAAAATTTGACCAGAGAAGAAGTTAGAGACGGGGTTCCTTTTCTGAGCATCGCTTTCCCGTTCATCTTGAGCTTGTTGCTGCACGCTGTGGCTGGAATAGCGGCATGCGTTGTATTCCTGCTGCGCATTCAGAAGCTGAAGACGTTGTACCTGTTCGTTGCCTGCTGCGTGAGCACGTTTATCTCATATCAACTGAATCTTCGACTCATCACCCGCGTATTGGCGAGTGATCAACAAGCATCCGTGTTCAGGTCGCTGTTGTGCTTGCAAGTGTCTGACTTCTTGAACCCCGCGTCCATCAACAACGTCATACTCACAACATTCTGGCTCCAAGTGGTCCATCAGCAAATATTCATTCGTACTTACAAAATGCCCTGTTCGTGCAATTTCGGGAACTTGGAAAAGTTGGCTGGGTTTTCGCTGCTTTTACCGCCATTTCTAGTGGCGATATTGCCGCCTAACCATAGCATCATCTCGCAACTGCCGATTGTGTGTGCGTGGACGGCGTTCTGTTTGCTGAATTATTCGCTGATCGTTGGCATTGCCGGGATTTACCGGACCACGCTGCGACCTGGTTACCAATGCATCAGACGTTCCTTACGCAACAATACTTTGGCCGGTGTTCTTCAGATTGAATTCATCCGTCTGCAGGTATATCAGTTCCGTTATTTGCATTACAGAGGGAAGCTTTTAAATTTCGTATGTGCTTTGAAGCCTTCATATTTGTTTTCCTACTGATGAAAAATGTACTGTTGAAGGTATGTTCCCTGCGCTCTTCCCCTTCAATACTCCGGATGCAGAAATTGTGATACTGCAGGTCCCCGCATTATGAGACTAATCCGTTCCAGGGTTTGATTTTTTATGTGGATCACATTATCCCTTCAGTAGACCGCGCATAATGAAAATTGTAATTCATTCTGAAGATTTTGAATTCATTTAGGGAAAGTTTTCAAGTTCTTCAAAATATGAATAAGAGTTGACAAAGGTGCGCTTGTAAGTTAACACTTATTCTCTTCGTAGAAGTCGGATGATTCACAATTTTTTTCCCCGTTTTCTTGAGAATCCAACGTGGGGTTGATCTTCACGTCTCCAATGAACAGATGTCGCCACTTATCCAGAAAATGTTGTTTAATTTGATTTTTGAGTTGACTAAGAGGTGTAAGAGCTGAAAATCACTCGAAGAAACATCAACGAGAAAAGACTGTGGTACAGGGTGAGCTTGAAAGTTAAATTCCAAGTGCCCCGCATTACAAAAATAATTTTATATTTTGGGACTTTTTCAAACTAGAGTTTTTGTTGTTGCCATTTTGTGTTCCGTAGGTACCGGATGTTCTGCAGTTGTTCTGGATTATGCGAGCCATAGCTTATACCATATCATATGGAATCGAGAAGATGGAATCTGGATCAATTTTTGCCGAAGGCTGGAGTGTCTCCTTCGCGGAAGTAGAAGAATATCTGAAAGCCGTGATGGCGCATGGTTGTGACACCATTATCGCAGTTCTGAGCATGTCCTCAATGGTTCACACAGTCTGTTACGCCATCGGCCTGTGGTTCCACTCGTTCCTCCAAATCAACGACGACGAACAAAAGAGCATTGGGATCGTGTTATCCGTTCTGTTCTTCATCCTAGCCATGCAAACGGGTCTCACCGGGCTGTCCATTGAGAAACGCGTCGTTCGTCTCTGTCGTAATTTCTGCCTCGTTTTCACCGCGTTGCTACACTTCGTGCATAGAATGGTGAATCCAATTTTGCAGTCGCTCAGTGCTTCGCGGACGTCTGTTTCCAAACACGTGCGGCCTCTTGCGGTAGCTAGTTTTCTCCTCGTCGTGCCAATTTTGATGCTGACTTGGTTGTGGACGAATTTCAAGCTCTCCACCTGGCTTCTCGCAGTCTCCGCATTCAGTTTGGAAGTAGTGGTGAAAATTCTCGGCACACTTACTATTTACGCGTTGTTCCTGATCGACGCTCATCAAAACACCTACTGGGAAAATTTGGACGATTACGTTTACTACATCAAGGCCCTTGGAAGCGCGATTGAGTTTATGTTCGGTGTGTTTTTATTCTTGAATGGAACGTGGATATTGTTGTTTGAGTCTGGGGGTGCGATCAGGACTTGTATGATGTGCATCCACGCGTATTTCAATATTTGGTTGGAAGCTAGGAATGGATGGGACGCGTTCAATAAGCGAAGAACAGCGTTGGGGAAGATCAACAGTCTTCCGGATGCGACGCCTAACCAACTGAGTGTAGTGAATGATGTGTGCGCCATTTGCTATCAGAATATGGACCATGCCAAGGTTACCCAATGCGGACATTTCTTCCATGGCAACTGTTTGAGGAAGTGGTTGTACATGCAAGACAAGTGTCCGATGTGTCACGAAGTTTTGTATGGGACTGGTGGCAGAGAAGAGAAGGAAAGACCCGATAATGAAGTAGTTCAGGAAAACCCGGAACAAGTTCAATGAGAAAAACTCGCGGACGGTGTAATTGGGTAGTCATTCTTGGACATTATCAAAACAACGGATTCGCGAATTGGGTTGAGTGTGAGAAACTCCTTGGGTTTCAAATATCAATGTTTTTAGGAGAATTTTACGGAGGCTGTGCCATAGCCTTTTTGTTTTTGGTCGAACGGAGAAGATGCTTTGGAAGGAAAGATGAAGTTTCCATGATTTGGAAGAAGAAGATGAAGAAAAAACCCTGTAATGAATGATAACCCCGACTTGGTTGAGTCCTCTTGCTCATTTTTGATTGTACAGAATGGGAGGGAAAATGCAAACCGTGTGCTCTGCGTGGTATGTTGCATAAATCAAGGTGATGTTTTTGTGACACCATGTAGCGATTTCATTTAATCCAATCGCTTAATTTTCGATCCTGTTACCTTGAAGCGACTGGCGTTGGAACAGTTGATGTGGTTCAAGTATGCGTTTCTATCTGCCCATACGGTTTGTTTCTGCTGGCGCGGTGAAGCAATACCATACTGGAATTTGCAGTGATAATTTCGTATTTTTATTGGCATGGTTTAAATTTGTAGTTCGCCGATAAACTCGTCTTCACTTCAATAAGTGGGTTATTTCCGAGTTTTCGATAACTTGTATCTGTACAGTAAATTGAATATCATCTTTGGTGCGGCGCGTTGTTGATGAAAAACTTTAGCGTGACTTTATCCGAATTCCTCGCTAGCTTTTATACCAGCTAAATTAAACACTAAATCGATTCTTATTGGAATCCTTGCTTGGGATTGTTTCCGACTTTCCGCTAGACTTCATGTTCCTCAGATCTCACTAACGAAATTATTTAAACGTCGGAGAAATCGAATCGTAAAGGAAAACAAGATCAACCACCACCACAAGAAACAGACCAAAACAGCGAGCCAGCCACCCCCTCACAGGATATGCACAGCAAGCACCTTCCTCCGAAGTACATCCCCTCAACACTATCACGCACACCCACACCACGCCACACAACATCGCATAAGATGCGCATTCACGCTCTCACCGGAATACTTTAGCTTGCTTGGGTGTGCAATTGTAGTCATCATTATTAGCCATGAAATTGCAAGCCAAACTCATCATTATTAGCCATGAAATTGAAAAGCAAAAAACACATTCAGGTCCACGCTAGATCTACAATATACAGTACCAATGGCAAACGCACTCAAAAACATTCAGATGTTTTTTCCCTCACAAGTTTCATCTCGGTCCTTTTTGGTCACACTTTCTTCAGCCTTGTGTGAAGAGTTGAGTTCAGCTAATCATTACTTAGATTAGACAAAAATGTAGGGTTCTTGCCTGCCTTTTTGCCAACTAAAAAGAACAGTTAATTTTTTTAATGACTGTGTCATAAGCTGATTCTTTAATCTGAAGTACTGCACGCTGTGTAACCTTCTTGTATTTACTGTATTTTCCTCAAGCAGTGTATGTGAAATACTGCATGTATGGCACTCAACAATGCTTTCAAGTTTAAACTGTTGTATTTGCAGGTTTGAGAAGGTGGAAGCCCACAGATTTAACAATCAATTGCATGATTCATGAGCCAACCCATCCCATTTGGTCCAAAATAATGGTCTACACATAAATCCCATTTTGTCAGAGATCCACAAAAAGCTGCCAAAATAAAAATAAAACCGCAACCAACAGGAAGGGCACCACCCCTTATGGGTTCTGCTCTGTCAGTGCCTCAGCATGGTACTTATGATGGCGACAGAGGAGGTGAACCCTTCCTTTGTCTCTTCCTTACAATTGCTTCCTCCGTTGGCCTTACACTTCTTAGATTAAATTGAAGTTGGGCCCAGAGCCTAAGCAGCCGACATCCTCTCAGTCTCCCCTCTGTTTAAGTATGCACAATGAAGAATAAGAAGAAGCGGAACGACGTCCAACAGCCGGAAACTTTTTGGTCGTCCCTTCCCTCCTTTCCACCATAGGTGCAAAAAAAAAGAAACCCAATACCTATACCACCGCATAGCGCAGATAATTGCCGAACCGCTGCGGGAACCACACAACGGTATAATCCCCACAACCAGAACCGGGATTCCGCAAGGTGCCAGCGTGAAATCACCGCCGCCATCATCATAACCATGAACAAGCTACAATAATAAGGCAAGTTGACACATGACTTTCCGAAACATCAGCACCAGCATGCAAGGATTCACGCGACAGTGAATGCACATCTGGCCAGCAGAGGTGTCATTGCTGGGTTAGAAATACTGTAGTGTGGCGAAGACCCACCATATATAATTGTTTCATCGTGACCATATTATATTGGGTCTGACATGGTGCCATTACACTGACACGCGTACAGGGCGACTTTCGCTCCTCAAACATATAGCCACCACCATATGAATCAATGGCAGCTGATTTTCAACAGATGTGCTGAGCTAACGCCCATCGAGAGAGCTTAAAAATTATGTATAGTATAGTACAGTAGTCATAATGAGTCATGCTGCAGCAGACACCAAAGTTGAGGACATGGAAGTTTTATTCTGTGTGGAAAATACAATGAGACCCCCACATGCTAACACCTTGATATGCAGACAATTTGACATAGAGGCATTTATTTTTCACTTAAAAAAGGCTTGACATATACGTGGTCATTGCATAATAAAATTGTCAACAAGTTTCAGGAAAATTGACTTCAATTTGGCTTTATCGAAAGAAACAGATATTTTCAACCTTGAGATCTATGCAAGAACAATTCTTTGGTATTTGTCCCACAATTTTCCCACTCATTCAGCTAATTTAAAAAATTATCCATAGTACAATAAAGGGCCTTCCTTCTCTCTTTGCAACTTATGGATGTTATTTTTATAGATGCCAGCATTTCTATGTACTGTACATGCAAAGGTACACCATTCAATGCTCCAAATGTTCTTATTGAGTTGAAAAAATATCCATTGAATCAAATTCTAGTGGAAAACAAGTTTTTTCATGGAATTCTGAAGAATCTTTCTTCTGTAAAAAACCAATTGAAATTATATAATGTAAGCCAATGGGAAAACAAGACTCAGCTTAGGGACATTTTGACTTTGAGCCACTCTTGATGCACCAATTATGTACACATCTGGGGGTCTCACTGTACTGTACTATACCATGGTGTCTTTGACTAGATTGTCCCCAGTCAAAGCCTTGGATGGTGTACAGAATAGTGCATGCAGCATAATACTATAATAAAAACAAGGTAGTGATGGTTAGAGAATGAAGACCAATGAGGGAGATGGTGGAAGGAAAAGTGTACAGTAGTTGGCACCTAACTTGGGTACCAAGTACTGTGTTCTTGTACTGTTTTTTATATTAAGCTATGTACCTATTACTGTACATGTACGCAAAAGGTTGGGGAGATGACTCATCTTCAACGCGCCGCACTTTTTGTATATACTGTATATAGTACTTACTGTGATGAATTTTTGCCATTTCATATGTTCAGGCAAAGGGGTGGTGACAAATCAGTGTCCCTCTCAAGAGATAGCTGCGGTTTGTGCTTAAGACAATCTTGACTTGTGTATAGCATATACTGTGACAATTATATACTGTACAACAAGAATTCCATATGCGACTGTCGCAGACGGATGCTGGCTGTGCACTGTGTCACAGCGGCATTCAAGCGTGATTGTATGACTTGAAAAAAGGGATGCTGTTGAGAAGGAACAATACCCAACTTCAATAAATACAGTCAGGTATCATTGTTGCTTTCCCCAGCAATTCTGTGAGCCTAGTTTAAAATAACACTGCATACTAGAAAAATCGACACATCAATTGCAGAATTTTTCAGGAGTTTTAAAAGTTGGACATTAATTTTTAGACAGTGACAAGGCCAAACTTTTAAAATGTGGAATGGTTGATAGAAATAACGATTCACAGTTTTTCTATGGGGGCCTTTATTGTTTTAGATAACAAGGTCTTGTAGAAAAATGGAATTTTTTGCCAAATCCAACAATTCCTGATTTAAAAGTCTGACAGCCAAGAAGCTTTTGTAGCATTTGAATTGATAATTCCATTTCGCCACTAAATGTGAATGTGGAACCTTCTCAAAGACAATTTTTCATCATTCACATGAGTTTTATTCGGAATTTTGGTAGGAAAAAGGTCAACAATCAAAAAGTACGGTATGCTGTTGTACAGTATCATGAAATTTCTGGAATATTGCAAATAAGGATCACAAGATGCAACGTTCTCCTTTTTTTGAAAGTCATGCATAAGAGAATCCTTGGGAAAATGTTTGAGAGTGGAGCATGACTCCTACACCATTTCCTACCTAAAGCAAAGCAGCTTCTTCTTGAAGTCTCTCATGCAGAGCCAGGATAGAGGGACTGCTGCTGTACTGGGAGTGCGGGAGGGGGAAGAGGGATTGCTGCTGCCATGGAAGTGGAGGGGGAGGCGATAGAGGGACTGCTGCTGCAGTGGGAGTGGAGGATTGGGGAAAAGGGACTGCTGCTTTACTGGGAGTGGGGGAGGCGGGAGTTCGGTGAAGCAGCCCTCAGCTATCACCAGATGTGCATTCACCCTGCTTGCTTGATGCGTGGATGTGGGCCTAGCTGAAGGCTGGTGTGTACCGCCGATTAAGGGTCGGTGTATGGCGTCGAATGCTGGTATCGTTGCCAAAGACTAGTGATGCTATAGGTAATGCACTGATGCTAACTCACCGGAGGATTTTGTTACAGTGTTGCCTGGATGTTTCCATTTATAACAGAAACAGCGATGACAAATTCGGAGTGTTCAATCTTAACCGTGCAACCACCCACGGCGGAGATACAGTGACTAGTGGAGACAGTGATCTCACAGTTTCCTGACTTGTGTGTTTGGTCATACGTTGTTGTGTGTCAGAAGTTGTCCAAGTCTGGGCTGCAAATGAAACGGGTGTGTGATAAATATGGGGAGGGATTTTCCTCATTTATCCCTCTGTTTCATATAGGGAGATCAATTGTCGAATATGTTCTGACATGGGAAAATTTGATTTGCAGTCTGGAAAAAATGTCGTTGATCAGCAATGAAATGAGGCTTATTAGCGACGAGATATGTTCGATGAATGCGACGAAGAACCCTATAGGTGTGTGGTTCAAATACTGTACAGTCTTCTGAAACAACTCGCAGTGGGCACTAACATCCTCGTCTTACTCTGCTCTTATAAATTTGACAGCAGGAAACCTCCATCTACAGTATGTTGTACAGTATATCTTATCCCAAACTGCTGTTTCATTTACTGTATATGCATTTCACTGGCACTTGTTGCCCCTCCTGTGGTCGTGAAAATATTACTTCCCGAAACCCTGGTGCTTCACTTGAGAAGCCCGTACAGACAGACGGTCAGAAGGAGGGGTTCAAGGAAAACATGCATAGTGAAAAGACGATGAATCTTGAAACGTTGGGGAGGTGGAAAAATTACAGGGGTGGGTTTTGCGTTCCAAGCAGCACCTATACAGCTATGGTATTCCTTCTCCACGGGGGGCAGGGGGTTTACGCTCCTTATTTTATTTCATTTTTACATTACATTACATGCAGTATTTCTTCCGCCCCTCCTCAAAGGGAAATTGAAACCTGGGTTGGAAACGCTTGTTGGGTATAGCGCGGGGGCTCTTGTTTTTCCCAAATCTTTGTTATGTTGCTGTGCGTTCCTCAACTATACTATACAGTAAACGCAATGGTTCGCTCCCTCCCCCGGCTATTGGATGCTGTTGTTCACGACTGACCTTGATTTGAGTTGACCAGATACAGTAGTAGGTACTGCAATGCATTGCTGTGAACTTTTTTATATAGTTGAGGGATGATGATAACGATTCAAAAATATTTTTTTTCGTTTTGAGCTTCAAACAAGGTATCAGTGCCCCTAGACTGTGTACTGGGGAAAGACAATTATAGATTATTTCACTCACGTACAGTACTTCATGTTCAGAGGGTCAATCCCGTGTAATGTACTGTAAGGATGTCGGGCTTGTCAGTTGGTCCCGTACTTGACATTATATAGCGCTCACAAGTACGACATCTCGTGACAAGCAAGCGCAGCTCCAGCTTGTGTCCAATGCCTCCAACCAGAACACAGAAGCGAAGCTGGGGCGAGGGACTATGGGACGTGGAAGATCGAGAGGAAGAGATGAAAAGATGGCATTCAGCTCTTGACTTCGTAAGCACCAGCATCACGTGTGAGCTGAAGTTAAGCCTACACTTCCAGTACCGTATTCCTCATGTCCTAGCATCACGCATTCTTTTATCTCGTGATGCCCTGTGCAGTGAAAAATCGCGGTACTAGGAGTGTAGTGTATCTCGTCGTTGAAAACTGAGAAGTTCATTTCTTCTCTACGCGAGTGGTCGTGTTGATCCACAATGGCTGCATTATTTATTGAACAGTATTTTAATTGTTCATTGTAATTTTCACAATTTATTTTTCTGTTACAGGGGGCCGTGGGCTTTTCGGATTAGGCGTGTGCTTTTTTCTTTTGTGTTGCGTCGTCGTCGTGTGGGGAAACAGCGCCGATGTCGCAGTGTGAGTGAGAGAAAAGCAGTACGTGTGTGTTGACCCGGGTGACCCAGGTCAAGCCGAAATAAAACCTTGTCTACGTGTGTGTGAGTGAGTGTGTGTGTGTTTGGCTGTGAGAGAGGTCGACGGTTTTCTGCCCGCACGAAACTTTTCCTGCGCGGTCACGGCCATGAAGAACGTCCCTCAGGACAAGGTGAGTCTGTCTTTTCGATTCCGTATGCACAGAATAATATTGTAAAGTAGTCTGAAACGACAACGACATCTCTCTTCTCGCATTACAAGAACTCTAACGATTGCCGTGTTTTTATATTAGCTTTGATGAGGTACATTTCAGGTACGGTGTAATATTCGTTTCTTGAAACCGTCTTGCGCTTACAGTGTTCCACATTTCCGCGAAGTGGTCTCAGTCAGCTAGTCGAGCGTCGTTTCGTTTCGTTTCGAGGAATTTGAAATGCTCTGCTCGACTTTTTATTTATTACTTCGCTTTTTATGTTATACTCCATAATTCCATATCGACACGGTGTTCTTGCTTCTCGCCACGGTTTTTTCTTCCACCGGATCGTCGGCGAAAGCTTTTCTCTCGCTTTCACTTCCCTTATCGGTTTCCAGATCGAAATCAAGACCACTTCTTCCTTTTTTTCGTCTGGCCATAACGTGGCATACGAGTTCTTGGAAATCTTGAGCGAAAAAAATGTAAAATAATTTTTCTTCACAGTATAACCTTCACAGTAGTTGGTGACCTAATTTGTTCATCAGACCCATCTTTGATGCAGTAACTGATAAGCTTTGGCTTAACTTCAGAATGCTGACTCACAAGACCGCACTTTCGTGCAGGAACGCGAATAAAATGCATGTCATCCATGTCGATATCCAGACGGGCTACATCGCCAGGACATCTAAAAACCCACTCCATTTTTTGTTTTTGTTGGTGTTTCGTACAGCATAATTTAAGCCCTGTAGAGAATGTTGGTCGGATGTCGGCGCATTGTCAACGAGAAGGGAAGCAGGAAGTCTCCCGACGTCTCACGAATAAATAAACGGATGCACTGTAAAGTATTGTATAGGAATGGCTGGCTCCGAGACGCCGTTGTATCCAGTTTGGATTACAGTACTGTGGTTACTTACCTTGTAATATGTCTACAGTACAGTATTCTGTTCCACCTTATTCTCGTGGCGTACGTAGTGCCGTCTTCGAGCCCACACGGCATGTAGCAGCTGCATTTTATATTAGTCATCCAAGATTGACGCATGTACAGTATCGTAATGTACTGTACAGTATTTCATTCGCGAGGATTTGGGCTGACGTCAGTTGTAGTGCAATTGGGATGAAAACAACGTGTTGAGTCCTACTAGGAAGGAAGCACCCTGCATTTGTTTTACACGAACCCGCTTGTTCGTACAATATTGTGTTCAGTATGCAGTACCTATTTACGGTACAGTACATTGCTGGTGTACCGTACAAGCCAATTCAAGATTAAGGCGCAATTTCTTGTGGAATATCCCGCGTTCTTTCTAAATGCGTGGAATTCGACTTTTCTCCATTCTACCACCAATTCGTTGATGCATTAATTGGAACTCCGGTGGGAATGTGCTTTCGATTGTTGTTTATTTTCGATTTTTGAAAGCCCTGCTTGCGGTTCTTTTGTCGTGGGCCTCTTTTTTGAAGCGTACCGCGCGGTTTTTAATTGATGCTTCTTTCCTGATATGGATTATTATTTGATTTTCTGGGGAAAGTGACCATACCTGGTGAATCAGAATACTCCTATGCGTTTCTGCTGTCTGAGCACACCCGAACTTTTGAAGCGGAGTATGATAAGAGTGAACAGGCAGCCAGTATCTTTGAGATGGGAGATGAGGAATTTCAGAGCTATGGGTGTAATTCTACTGTCACTTTCAAGCTTAAAAAAGTGAAATCGATGCAGTACATCTTTAACTGAGGCAACATTCACTGTATCTTATCACACCGTGTGTGTAAGTGCAGTAACGTTTTTGCGTGATGCAAATGCATCAATATCCGTTAAACCAGGAGGGAGCAACGAAAAATTTTGCGCCCCCGGGTGGGCTCGAACCACCAACCTTTCGGTTAACAGCCGAACGCGCTAGCCAATTGCGCCACGGAGGCTCTTGCTGGCGGGTGAGAGAAAGAGAAGGAATTTGTTCTCCGAACGTGGAGGAGCCGAAATGATGTGATGAACGCCAAGTACTGCACTGCTCTGTAGAAGAAAAAAAAACACTGTTCACTGGATGACGTCATGAAGGAAAGCGAGCCGCGTCGTTCGCATTTTTCTCTTTTTTAGCTGTCGCCACCAGCTGATACTGAGACAGGCGGTCGAAAAATGGCGAAGGCCATTACTGTATTTTACTGTACTGTATTCCTCAAGTCTAATGGCGTGAGAGTTTATCCTGGGGAGTTTCCAGTGTGCCAGTACCGTATAGTGCATGCATAGAGAAATGCTGTGGTTTTTTGAGTATGATGAGCACGGGAAAGGTTACGAGCTGAGGGTGAAGGGGGTGGAGAAAGTCGTGTGGATTGTCTGGCTTTGCTGGTCCTCGTCACGTTTCCAGTAACGTCGTCTGTAGGGTGTTCGTTCATCCTGGTGACACAGAGTACAGTAGTGTTTTTCGGCGTTTATTGTACTGTATCTACTCGTATGTGTGTGTGACGATGGCGTTCAAGGTTTTCTGTCAGTTTCCAAAACGCTATAAGTTTCCGGGTTTGTCCAGTCTAATGTTGAGTGGATCACACAACTCCTTTTGCTGCTGTCGCGACCGAGAAGGAGAAGAAGCACTCACTACAAAACGTATCGATGCCAATAGCTCGCCGTCTAAAATAGTAGTTCAATGTACCATTACTGTTTCTCACCCCCTAAGTACAGTATTCGTTTTTTTTGTTGCTTTACCAGGTATTGTACGTTTTGGTCTCCTGGAGAAAGTTAGAGGAAACTTTTTTTTCGCGCAATGTGTGTGTATGAATTCGCTTACTGTACAAATGACAAGTAACTGTCTCTTGTTCATGTTCTGAGATTTGTTATATGTGTGCCTTATTTACACCCTCGGCGCTTTTGTCCCATCACTACAGGGAATGTATCAAATTGTTGATTAATTGGAACATATTTATTGCGTACACACTGACCAGGGAACCCGATCGCAGGTACAGTAGTGTACTGGAGCAAACAAAACGAAAATAAAGCATTTCGCACTACACAGTGTAACATATGCGAATCATGAACTGTATTGTGGCTGATCATTCATTTTGTGTGGAACTCTTATTTCATTTCGCCTTCGAATGCTGAAGTTGTTGAGGAAAAAGACAGAACGCCGTCAACGAGCGAGATGAAAAAGATCTCTTGCAGTCGATTGGTTAATCCGGGGGCTTTTTCGTCTGGTTCTCTTTGTTGTGCGCTATCTTACAGGGCGACATGGGTTTTAAAAATTTGGTGTTCACTGTTCAGTGAGGCGGAATTGTGATCCCCTCAGATTGGAGTTCCCAAAACCGGGAAGCTTGCTTCGATTTATGGAAACCAGACAGAAAGCCTTGACGCCCCAATTTTGATATGAGACATACAGAATTTATTCACTGTCCTATGTTCTATTGTATTGGAAATGGAAGGAGACCCAACATTTTTGGTCATGGGGAGATGAGAGGGGTTGTCAGATTGGGAGTTGTGTGATTGATTCGCTCTTGCTTTGTCTCTCTCTCTCTTAATTTATGGGATAATTTTGTGGAAATCCTTGAAGTGAGTCAACGTGACTCTCGTTGAGAAATGGGTCAGTCGGAGTACAGTAGTCCCAGTTTAGGTTTCTCTTGGCGTAACGCTGATGGGTAATTCGTGTAGAAAATGGTGTGTCTGGCAACCCCGAAAGCGGTAGGGGACGGCAAGGAAAAAAAAAATGGGGGCCCGTTCGACCGAGGACGAGGACGGAGGAACGAACTGACTGACTGACGCTGGCTGGTTGCTTTCTTTCCTTCTTTCTTTCTTTCTTGGTTGCATTCTCCACTTCGTTGCTCTTCGCATCCCCCTCTCCCGAGGTCCTGTCCCCAATGAGCGTGGCGATGCTGTCTTCTTTGAAGAATATGGAACAGGATTCTTCCGAAAATCAACAGATTTTACGGGGGATGGGGACTAAACAGTATTGATTGTAACGAACTTTGCACTACACTACCGTGCTGTATAGGGAAAAACTTGAATTCAGCCCAAATCCTGCGTGTTGTGAAGCTTTCTAAGAAAGTGATACTGTGGTTGTTCACTGTAGAACTAGAAATGCTCATGACTCTCAACGTGTTCAACTAAGATACAATACCGAACAGTACAATTCTTCGAGAATGCTTAATTAATTTCTAGCCTTTCTCTGGAAGGTATCTTTTGTTGTGCTGTATAATCACAGTCTAAGTGGTGTTTGCGTAACAACCCCTCTAACACAACACTCATATTGTACATCATCAATGTCGTGGACCAATAAAGCCATGCTTGAAAATTGGAGGGTTCAGGATAAAATCTCGTGGGTTACAAGAATACCACGAAGTGCTGTAGAAGCATCTGTGCAGAAGTACACTGTTCACATTCAGAGAAAAGTGTAGATGTGAAAACTCCAAATTAAGCCTATATCTTTCGCAGACGCTCAAGAAATGTAATTCTAAACGTTCAAAATGGTTCAAAGGAAAATCCAGAGTCACATTTTTGCAGTTGGGTAATCTAAAAGATTTTTGTTACCACAGGTTTTTTATTTTATTTTCGTGTATACTTGTTTAATACAGTAATTCAGAATAAGTCTAAACACCATCGCCTGCTATTGTTGCCACTAAAAAAAGCTTTTTCCGATTCACATTGCGGGATTTTTGGGCCTATCGGATTTTCAAGCCACAGGAATTTTCTCGTGGATCCAAAATAAAAAAAAAAGTTGGAAAGCAGGCAACCTGAAAGTGGAGCCTCAGCCACTGCTTTACCACTGTAGTTTGCCTGCCTTTGTTTATTTTTTTCTTTCTGAGCATGAATTCCGAGGTTCAATTTCAGCTGCTGAGGGGTTTCAAGATTTGCTGGCTTCATGTTTAGTCTCAGGTTTGGTTTTCTGCTTTAGGTGGATACCCAACCAAATAGATAGAATATAAATAGAAATGGATTTTAGATACCCGTACTCGAGATAAGAAAGGGGTCCTGATCATCCTTTTTTATGATTCACTTCCTTTTTTGAAGCACATCGCCGCTTGTGCGTCGAAGAGTTGAATGATTAACCTTGGCACCGGAGTTGATGACGCTATGCTTCCGAAAAAATGTAGGTCGGGCGGGAAGCGGGCAAGAATTATGGACTGCCATGGTTAGTTGCAACGCGAGATTGAGGGACACGTTCCTCAAATGGGGTGGAGGGGGAAGTCGCGCACTGAAAGTGTATGCGAGTGTGTGTGTGTGTATGCAGTACAGTATATGTTTGGAAGTGGGGGTTAACAGAGAAGTATGGAAGACCCGCGCGACGAGTCGAGTCGAGTTTAACCGAGGTCTCTTGCTGACGCATGTACGCATGAAAGGTATTCCCCCTTTTTTTTTTTCTTCTCTCCCTCCCCATTTGTATGCCTTCTTCTCTGTCTGTCTCTCCGTCCTTTCAACACCAAAGAGCAAAGAGGGCCCCTGGGGGTTGTTGGAACGAATGGCGACAGCGAAGGAGGGGGTAAGCCTACCAACATACTGTACATGTGTGTGTGTGTGCGCGTCTCTCCCTCCTCTCCTGCTTGCTCAGTACAGTACAGTACAGTATTCAATCTAGCGAGGAGCAGCTGAGAGACAGTGTATATTTTGACGCAGGGTTGCCGGAGTTGAAGAGCAACCTTGTTGCTAAGGCCGACGGAATGGATCCGCGTGGTGTTGCGAAACAGAAACAAGTCGCGGCCGAAAGGAGTTGTTTCCTTTGGCCTCGGTTTGCGTCTGTTTTTCGGCCATGATTCCATTTCCTAGTCGCTGAGTAATATACAGTATCAGAGCAGTCTTCCGTTCAAGCTTAATTTTCTTCATTATCTGCGGGAGGAAAGGGGATGGGGGAAAGGTATGAATCTGTGAAATCTCATACAGGAAATTCAAGTACTGTACAATACTTCACAGTACAAAGAGTTCAGCACGTAAATTGAAAGGCCGCCTTTTTTTTTCTTCATCCCGCCAGGCCATTCAGGTGCGACCACAAATCGAGATGATATCAACTGATCAAATTCACCTTCAAGTCAAACGTACAAAGGAAGTCAGTTTATTGCCTTCTGTCTTTTTCTGGAGGTCATGCGAACTCTTGCTCTTGTCAGTCCGTATTGTCGTGAAGCAATTCTGCCTGTTTCCGACATTTTGGAATGATTTTTCAGCAAGTGTTTACACCAATATGGACTGTTCACACAGTACATATACTGCATGTTCTCGGTGAACAAAAAAAGGAAGAAGTAATTCTTTTGAAAACGAGGAACTAAAAATTGCAGCAAAAATTGAAAAGAAAAATTAAACACTGGTTTACTGTGTAGCAGGGTTCAAAGAGTCAGGTTTTTTGGTCATCAGTTTCAATTTTCCTTTAGATCACACCCTACACAGTTCAGTGTAGTGATCACAATTTCAATTTTTTCCTGGGAGGGCGGTTTTTAAGCCAAAAATTTTGCACTGTTGATCGAGGGATTTTTCTTGATTGAGAAAACATTTTTTATCCGGGAGACTTCATCTTATGGAAGCGGTCTGTGTAGTATTTTGTTGGAATAATTAAAGTTCTTTGGAAATTTTAGGGTGTGCCATTCATGGTACTCTCATCATGATTCACTGCGTGATAAAGAAAGATTGCGATATGCTCCTGTCATGAAGTAGAGTCGACGAAAAAAAATGTGAGCCTGTAACGTCTCTTGGTGATGGTTGTAAAGACGCCTGATAATCACAAACTTTTTCGAAAGTACCGTACTGTACCATGCCATGCATTGTAACAGGAGGACTCCCTCTCCAACGAAATCTAAGGGACCGGAAAACATTTCGTTGTGAAGAGAATTTCGTTGTAGAGAATCCCTCCTATATTGATGAAGATTCCTTTGGGTTCACGAAAATTCGTCATGCAGTACGACGCCCTCTCCTCTCCATAGCAGGTTTCTTTTTTTTATGCCTTTATTTATTGTTATCCTTTTTTACTGAAGTGTGGAATCACTTCTGTAATATTATATAAGGTTTGAGTATTCCCTTTAATGTGGAGTGGATCAGGAAGAATCCAAGACACTTTCCTTCTGGATAGAAATGTAGCCTTATTTGTACTGTACAACCACAAATGTATAAGACAGAGACAGGACACACAACCTTGGAGATTTCCTACTCAGGATGTTTGAATATGAGTCAGTGCACTGATGCCTGATTTTGGGCAGAAGCTACTGGGATTTATATACAGTACAGTACTCCAAAATCTCGCAATTTTTTTTGTGTAATGAAATACATTTAAGTACCAGGAACTGGTATTCAATTGTGGGATGTATCCAGGTTTTGAAGGATGAGGGACAGGGGCTGCTTCCTTCAACAAAGGTCAAGTCAGAATATTTATTACAAATCGGGATCAAGACAAAATCATTTTAGAGAGAGTCCACCTGCATTCAATCTACTGTACAAAGAAAATCGCTATTTAGACAAACTAATTGTAGAGACCTGTATTTGTGGCACAGAGAAAATCGTTGTAGAAAAATGTATTGTACTGATCGTTGAGAGTCCACCTCTACTTGTTTAACAGATAAATTTGTTGCATAAAATATCATTATAGTTGAGAGTCCACTTATGCTTCAACATCTGTGGCTCCAATTCCTTATGCATTGTCTTGTAATGTGCTGTACTTCCTTGAGCTCTGTTGTGATGCTTCGAGCATTTGATCCTTTTTTGATGGGTGTGGTACAAATACCGTACAGTAAGTACACTGTTGTACTGTAGTCCCATTTTTAATTTGGTGTCTTTAGCAAGCTCGGTTGGAATGGGGCGTGTTGCTGGTATTGCATCGTACTGTACAGTACGGTATTATTGGTTCGGGTATACTGTATAAGCTGAGGAGAGCACAGTGTAGTACAGGGTGTACCCAAAAGTCGAAAATCGGAAAACATGAGGGTCATTCCTGGTGTTCTTGATTTATTGAATGTTTTGCAGTCGCATATGTACAGTATTTGAGGCGATAATACTGTAAATTTTTACAGCATTTAGGTTGGCTCCAGAGTATTGCAGAAGTGACAGTATAGTTGATACACTGCGAGGGGTCTAACAAAAGTTCTCGGAATAGAAATTGAAATGGCGTATAATTGAGCTGAAAAAAATTTATTCTTTAGGGAAAAACTATTTTTTGCCACAAGAAAAAAATTAGCTCTGTTAGACAATTTTTTTGAATGTTTTGCAAAATTCACCCTGGCAGAGTTTTGCTTTACTCTCAAAAGGTGAGGCGCCTTTCCTGCAGATTTTGTTGTAGCCAAGCTTTACCCTCAGAATTCTTGAAATCAATGTGGCATTAATTCCAGTGGCGGCTGTTGATGAAAATGGTGGAATTACCTTGGAAGACCTGGAGGCAACCCTTGGCAAAACTCTGCCAGGGTGAATTTTGTAAAACATTAAAAAAAATACCATACAGGGCTGATTTTTTTCTCGTGCTAAAGAATATTTTTTCCCTAAAGATTAATTTTTTTCAGCTCAATAATATGCCATTTTAATTTCTATTCCGAGAACTTTTGTTAGAACCCTCGTATATTTTTTGTAAAGGTTAAGTTCCCCATTTCCCCCGGGGGTTGGGTTTGTTATTTTCGTCTCTCTCTTGTTGTATGCCCCTACGAGTGAGAAATCGATGGTTTGAGGGGCATTCCTACGAAAATAATGTGCGCATTCCCACGTGGATCCATGGCCAAGAAAACCATTTTGGCGAGTTTCCAGGTCTGGTTTTATTTAATTTATCTTTCGCGTACATATATATAATTTTTTTTCTTTTGTGTATATATATACGTGTGTGTGGTGCTCACGCGGTTTGGCCACCTTGGAGATGCGAGAACGGTACTTGAACAGTATGTAGCGGCGCCCTTGCCCTCATTTCATGCGTCACGTTCTTCCTTTTTTTCTTCTTTCCCACTTTTCTCCATCGTTGTTCATTTTTTTTTTCCTGAGAAGCCTGAACAGCTGGGAAGTTACCGTAGTAGTCCCTTTTTCCATTGTGGGGAAAACAGAGAGTACTGCACCGCACTGTGGAATAACCCATGCATGCGAATGGCGCGACGCTGTACTGTACAGTACCGTACATTTCTACACAACATGTTTCCAGAATGGTTGGTTCTCGTGTACAGTAGTACCGTATCCATCTGGATACGACGGTTGTCGGGACGGAAATTCAAACGGCATACGTTTGAGTTGAAAAATAATTATTCTCAAAAAATGAAAATAAAAACATTTTTCAGCAAAAAAAATTAATTCAGCCCTGTTCGGCACATTTTGCTGAAAAATTGTGCACATTTGTCTGTGTATTTTTCTGTTTTCCCCATGATGGAAAAAGGAACTACTACGGTAAGTTCCCAGCTGTTCAGGTTCAGGCTTCTCAGGAAAAAAATTAAAAACGACGGAGAAATAACGATGGGAAGAAAAATGTTGCAAAATTTTCTGCAATTCCCAGGCAGCATTCTGCTCTTCCCCTCAAGAGATGAGGCACCGATCTTGCAGATTTTTTGGTTTAGTCCAGCTTCTTATTCAGAAATCTTGGGACTTCATGCAGTATCATGTCAATATCCAGTGTTGCCTCCCGGTATTCCAAGCTAACTCCGCCATTTTTTTTTCACTGACAGGCGCCAAAATTCTCATCCCAAGTGGCGGAAGCACATTTTGCAGAAATTTTTCGGTAAAATGTGTCCAACAGGGCTTTTGTTTTTTTTTTCATGTGCCGAAGAATTTATTCTCTTTTCTTTCTTTTGAAGGATCATTATTTTTTCAGCTCAATATTTTCAATTTTTATTCCGAGAACTTTTGTTTTTGTAACTCCCAGTTCGTCGGCGCTTCCTTGGAAATAGTGGTGGAAAAAGAATCGTCATTGCCTCTTGTTTTCATCGTTATCATCATCATCATCATATTATACTGTACAACCAACCTTTTTCTTCGCTGTTTTTTTTTCTTTTGTTGGGATGAAAATTGTATCGCTTAGTTTTTTGACGTCAGGTGTAGTGCCAATGGTTTGCATACATCTGCACGTACGACCGTTTTTTTGCAATTGGAACAAACTTGCGTTTCTTTCTTTACGAACCTTTACGAACACATTGTTGTCTTCCGCACGAAATCAATTTTCCATTTGCTCATGATTCCCGCTGTTGACAAATACACTTTTTTTTGCAATTGGAACAAACTTGCTTTTATTTCTCTACGGACCTTTACGAGCACCGTGTTGTCATCCGCACAAAATCGATTTTCCATTTGCTCATTATTTCCGCTGTTGACGTATGCATTTCTTGCAATTGGAACAAACTTGCTTTCATTTCTTTACGGACCTTTACGATTACGAACACAGTGTTGTCATCAGCACAAGAGCAATTTTCCATTTGCTCATGATTTACGCTGTAGACAAATACAGTTTTTGAAATTGGAAAAAACTTGCTTTTCTTTCTTTACGGACCTTTACGAACACAGTGATGTCATCAGCACAAAAGCAATTTTTCATTTACGCTGTAGATTTGGGAATTTACGCTGTAGAGTTTAGACAAATAAATTTTTTTAAATTGGAAAAAACTTGCTTTTCTTCCTTTACGGACATTTACGAACACAGTGATGTCATCAGCTCAAAATCAATTTTCCATTTGCGCGTCATTTCCGCTGTTGACAAATACAGAATCGATACAGATACTGTATTTATGTCTACTTGAGTGCTATTTGTCAGTCTATGATGAAGAAATGTCGATTGAAACTGTCTTTTTTTCGTTCTTCATAAAGTTCATATTCATTTTTAGATTTTCTGTGAGAGAGATAAAAAAAAAGACGATCGAGAGAAAAGCGTCTCTCGGGATGATGGACCTCGTGTTCATTTATTCAGATCTCCACTTGGTTCCTAGGGGGAAATGGTTTGAGGGGATCACGGAAAAACCTTGTTGAGGATTCATGAAAGTCTGCATGTTTCATGAGCACTCGTCAGCAGTTGGGTCTCTGCAGAATGCAGCACAGAGAGAGGGTTGCTTTGTGCATATATTTTTTTGTTTCTTTGTGTGTATGACTGGAACCTTGTTACAGTATAATCCGAGGCACTCACAGACGATTCCTGTGGTTGGTTACGGGATTCCCTGCTTTTTTTTTGTGTCAGTGCCTTATTTCCCTTTATTTAATTGTCAGACGCTTTCGAGTTGCTCAAGAGATGATGAAGAACAGTTCGCGTGTCCGAGAAATGTTCTCGGATTGAAGATAGAAACGGCATTTGATAGAGCTGGAAAACGACTATTGTTCAGAGAAAAAATTCTATTGCAGAAGAAAGGAAAAAAAATATTGCATATGTTTGAGCCCTGTTTCATGCATTATATTTTGCGGAATTTTTTGCAGAAGTCACCCTGAAAGCTTTCTGCTCTTTACTCAGAATATTATGCGCCCATTCCACAGATTTTTTTTTGTCGAGCCCAGCTTTTTCTACAGAAGTCTTAAAATGGACATGGCATAAATCAGGTGCTTCATGTCTTACGATGTTATTCCATCATTTTCAATAAGTTTTCGATTGATAATAAGCCAATTGTTCTGTATCAGTTCAGTAGAATACTGTTACAACAAAATTTTCAGTAGAACAAACTTCTTTTCCAAGTCCTGGCATAAATCCTATATGGTACATTTATAAAAAATCTCATTGAAACAAACTCAGCCAATTTCAGTACAGCAAACTGTTTTGAGGAATGTGTTATGATTTCTTCTTGAAAATTAATAATGAAGGCAGGCACTGTCTCACATTTCCCATTCAAAATGTGACTGACTGGTTCAAAGTTAGATGAAAAAATTGACCCAGCTAAACTCATGTTAAAGGGGTTTGTATGTTTGAGAAACCCTCTAGTGATGTTACAATTTTAAGCAATTTTGGAATTTCCATCCTTTAATTGCTTAGAAAAATTTAAAAGTCAAGAAAAAGTGCTGTTGTTTACCTGTTATTTGGAGCAAATGTTTTTATCAACAATTGAATCTCTTTTTGAAGATCACAGTTTTTTAAGCACTGAAAAGACCAAAAGGGAAGATTAAGAAAATGTTCCCATCAGTCAATAATTTTCAAAATCTCTTCATAACATATTAACCGTTATAACCAACTTTTTCTCAAGTCCCCACAAGTTTGTTGTAACGAGATTTTACTGCATTCCTTTTCCTCGATCCACGAGAAAATGGCATTTGTTTGTTTGTACTGTACTTTGAAAAAATGCCTTGATCAAAGGGGTTCAAGTCTGGTTCGTGGTTCCCCCTTGCTTTGCCGGGTTTCGGGATCGAATATGTTTTGTTTCTCGGTCTCGTCATGCCGATGCGAGATCCAAACAAGCAATCGCATGTTTTCCCCCCGAGGATGAACACGTGTTTTTTTCTCATCTACTGTACTGTACTCTTTTTACATTGTCTATACCGGGGGAATCTCTCTACAGCGATCTTTTCTGCGACGATTTTCTCCTTGTAACGATTTATTTTGTGGTCCCACTTGCTGTGTAGGGGGTTCTCTACAGGGAAATTCTCACTGCAACGATTTGTTTTTTCTGGTTTCCTTGATTTTTGTGACAGAGAGAGTCTACCTGTACGTTACTGTACTTTCTTTTGTCACACACACACACACACACACACATGGGCAAAAACAGAAGGATTCGCATTTGTGTTTGGATTAAAAAAATAAATGCAAATCTGGAATTTAATTGAGGATTACAAATGAAGCAAGAAAAGGATCAATTCCAAAAATGAAATGCATCATTCAGCCATGGGGTTCAGCTGGGGATATTCCCAAAAAAAATAAACAGATAAATGTATTACATTTTTCCCCATAATTAATTCACAGAACACACACAGTAGATATATCAGAAACAATTTGAATGATCACTTGCAGCAGACTGACTCAGGAATCAGGAAAAAATTAAAAATGTTGCAAGAGTGACCTTCTATGGTTTTCACTCTCTCCCTTCCAGGAATCTGCATTGCTGCACCTAATTGGCTGAAAGGGAAAAATTAATTGGTTTGAATATTCAATTAACTTGGACTGCCATCTAACAGCAGCCCAATTCGATTATTTCCAGAGCATTCTAGATAATTTGACACGCATTATATAAATGGTGATCTAATTATTCCGCCACATGGAAGATGCATGAGGGCAGCTGGGAACGTTGGAGTTGACATTTTTCGGGGGATTAAATGGAAGGATTTACATTTCCTTGAAAGCCTATATTGTAGAAGTGAATCCTTCCAGTTGAATCAGACCAACAAAGAACACTATACTTTTTTTAAAGTTTTGAATCAGCGGTTTCTGAAGTGTGGGACTGTCCACCGGTTATATGGTACTGTAGTAGAGACACGCATGATTGCGTGTTATTCTTCCCCACTGTATATTTGCGCCATATTCAAGGCTACTAAACTGTGGGAATTTTTCATTTATTGAGAAATGAGACACCTCAGTCTGGTTTTTGTTTCATTCATTGTGTTGAATTTAAAGTGCTTGTGACAAAATAATTTGGTACCTTAATGTACTGCTGTACCTGCACACTGGCTGCTGTTAGATGGCAGTCATATTGATTGAATACTAGAGATTTTAAATTTTTAATCTGTACCCTTCCAGGGTTTCAACAAATCAGATGTGCAGAAGAACAGGCTAAAAAAGATTTGTGTTGCAGTGGAAGTGTGTGATTGTGAAGGTTATCTTTTTTATCTATTGTGTTTTATGTGAAGAAGTGTGTGAATTTTGTGGGGTTAAAAATTGAAGTACATTTTATCGTTTTTCTTTTGGGATTTCATAAAAGAAATCCCCGGTTGCACCCCACGGCTGATTTTGTTTTTATTTTCGAATTCCCGCCTCTTTTTGTGTGATTTTAACCTACAGTGTTCTCACACTCAAATCCAGTTTGATACAGTTGAACCTTGATAACTGGAATTTCCCCAAGTCAAATAACCCCTAAGTCAATTTTTTCAGGTCCTGTTGGGATCCCCTTAGAATTGATGCATTAAAAACCTTCCTAAGTTGTAGGCTTTTTCCCTCAAACCTCCACAAGTAACATTTTCTTTGTCCTTTTGACTTTTATCTTTTTGACGCAAGAAAGAAACAAAAAAGCAGGTAAAACAAGACATTGATTTGTTTTAAAAAAGAAGGGGGGAGACTCAATTTAGCAAATGAACCCCTGTCTCGCAAGTTCAGGATGCTTTCAACTCATTTAAGAAGTAATTCCAGCCTCAGAATATCACATTTAACAATTTTGAGCAATTGTTCTATGTTTTTCAGCACAAAAGGGCTTTGTATTGTAGCTCAATTCAAAACCTCCCTTATTCGAATTTTTTTGCTGGTCCCTTGAAATTTTACTTTGAGAGGTTTGACTGTATTTTGTTTTCTTTTGCTGAGAGATGTGTTGCTGTTTTTCACGAGGAACAATTTGAATTGAGTGACCCGATTGATGATTCTCTGGTATGATGAACCAACGGCGACCTAACTTAACCGTAACTTCACTCTCTCTCTATCTCTGATTCAAGAATGAAGGGAACCTGTCGTGTTTTTATTTTATTTATTTTTTACATTTTCTTCCTTCTCCCTTCACCAATTTGTTTCTTTGTCTCGGTTTGAGGGGGGGGAGGGGGGAACAAGGTTCAGTGCACTGTACAACATTATTTGGGTCGAACCGTTTTATTCCGCACCCGAGAGGAAAGAACGGGGGAAGAAAAAAAAAGAAGTATAAGGGAGAAGGGGAGAATAGAAACGGGATTTCGACACACACACACACACGCACACACACTTGGGGAGATGCGTTTTTGCCTGCTTCATTCCTTGCTTGCTTGCTTGCTTGTGCGTAACCAGTCAACGAACCAACTAAAGGTGGCACGCAACTTCTTCTTCCGAGGAACGGAAAGGGGGGCATGTTTCCTGGGGTCTGGTTTCTTCATTGCACCATCTTTACCAAAAAACAAAAATAGGAAGGAAGGAAGGAGGAACGAGAGATGATGTATATTTGTAAGTTGCGTGTATGTGGTACGATAGTATGATATTGTATAATAGGCCAGGAATGTTATTTCATCAACAGTTTTGATTCCATCGAAAAGTCAATTTGGTTTTGTTTACAGTGCTTCAATTTACAGTACTTATCTGTGGATGTCTTTGTTGGAGTCGTGTCAGTTGGAATTTCTGGAGTCAATGTTTAAAGGAGGACTTGCAAAAAATAAATTTGAGTTAGAGAGGTACAGTATCGAGTTGAGGAAAATAAGCATTTTTGTTGGGTGAAAGGAAGAAGAATTACAAGAAGTTGAGTCTCGTTTTCCCGTAGACTTACATTATTTAATCTTCAATTGGTGTTTTATGGAAGAAATATTCTTCAAAATTCCACGGAAAAAAATTGTTTTGCCACTTGAATTTGATTCAGTGAATATATTTTCAACCCAATAAAAACATTTGGAGCATTGAATAGTATACTGCTGTACAGTTAATTGAAATGTTGGCATCTGTGGAAATGACATCCAAGTCACAAAGAGAGAAGGAATTCCCTCTGTGCTATAGGTAATTATTTTTATTAATTAGCTGAATGGATGAGAAAGTGATGGAAGAAATACCAAAGAATTTTCTTGCATAGATCTTAAATTGGTAATATCTGTTTATTGCAATTAAGCCTAATAGAAGTTTAATTTTCCTGAAATTTATTGCCAATTTTATCATGCATTGTCCGCATGTCAAGTCAGTGTCCGTATGTTGGGCCTTTTTTTTTACTGAAAAATAAATGTCTTCATGTCGAATTGTCCGCATGTGGGGGGTCTCACTGCATATGCATGTAGACCTGACGTCCATTTATCTAAATCACAATTCAGGGTTCCCTTCTCTATTTTATTGAAGCAAAAAAAAAACATCCGAGGAGCCCCATTGTACAGTACATCTACTGTACTTCGCGTGGAACCTCTTCTGCAACGAAATTCATGGGACAAGAAAAAAGAATCTTTGTAGAGAGATTTTCGTTGTAGAGAACACCTTTATCAAGTGGAGAGAACCCTATGGGACCGAAACATGAAATTCTTCATGCTCAGAAAATCGTCGTAGAGAGAGTCTGAGAGTCATTACTGATTTCAAAACTCGAAGAATTTTCTCTCTTATTTTCTCGGACAATTTCTCAAAAAGAAAGCGTTCGGGTTTAATTCAAGGTTATTTTTTTACCTTTCTTTTTTATTTTTGGTTGAAATTCGACGTCGTCGCATGGGACTAACAACTCTTGGTTTTGGTTGGGTTGACGGATTTTTCGTCTCCAACGAAGGAATTTTTCTCAGTCAAGAAGGGGGGGGGGGGTTATATCATGTTTTTCTTTTGTCTTCGAATTCCTTCCTGCTTTTAAAACGACAGGCAAACACGGGGGTGGAGATGTATGTTCGACGTCGACGTCGACGTTGACGTTGACGTTAGGTACGGGGGCAAGGACTCTCTTGTCGGCGCCAGCGTCTTCAGTCGGTTGGGTTAATATATATTTTTTTCGTTCTCTTTTTCGCGTGTATAAATGTTTTTTTTTTCTTCATCATTTTGCTATCGTTTCCTTTCTTTTCTCTTGTGAACCATGAGGTACTCGAAGTATGGTGTGTGTGTGTACACTGGCACAGTACAGGGTATTTGTCTTTTCCTCCCGTCCGATTGCTCAGCCGCCGAAAGAAAGGCGGCAGTTCGTGTGTTCTGGGGGGGAAATGTGGATCGGTGTCTGTATAGAGAGAGGGGGGGGGGAGAGAGAGGAGCCGACAAACGGCGGCGGCATCTGTCAATCAATCAGGACTGGAGAGGGAAGATAAATACTGTACTGTACTGCAGAGCTCTTACTGCTTATGATTGTGTTCACAGAGTCGTCGGGTCCCCCTCCCCACCCTTGGTGTGGGAACATTTTTCGTTTGTTCTTTGATCAGTGCAGTACTGTATATTCCGATGTTCATAATTTTGAGAGATAGAGAGAGAGAGAGAGAGATACTCGAGAGTGTGTAAAAGAAGAACCGTTTTTCCGCAATGAGTTGCAACCCACAGAATAATCGATTTATTATTATTATATTTTTTCTAAATACAGTGGGGCTTTCTCACTATGACCACAATCCGTTCCTGGGGCGGGGTCTTACAGGGAACCGGTCTGGGTAATACGCCTATTATACAGTAAATATATGGAAGTGTGGAAAGTATCCCACGATTGTAAAAAAAAAAAATACTGAAAACACCCAATAAGTGAGACCCCGAGATGCGGACGTAATTGGTGCATCAAGAGTGTCCCTAAGTTGAGTCTCAATTTCCCTTAGACTTACTTTATATAATTTTTAATTCGTGTTTTATGGAAAAGATACTCACCATAATTCCATGAAAATAAAAATTTTCTCCCAATTGAAACTGATTCAATCAATATATTTCAACACAATATGGACATTTGGGGAAATTAATACTGATACCTCTGTACAAACATAGAAATGTTGGCACTCTCTGTAAAAATAATATTCAATTGAAAAAGAGAGAAGGAAGTCCCTTTCATGCTGTGGGTAATTTTTTGAAGTTAGCTAAATGGATTTTAAATTGGTGAGAGAAATGCCAAAGAACTTTTCTTACATCAATTTTAGGGTTGGAAATATCTGTTTCTTGTAATTTGGCCTGAAATGTATTTGCAATTTTATAACAAAATGTCCCTATGTGGAGTCAGTGTCCTCATGTCGGGCCTTTTTTATTAAATTTTTATGATGAAATAAGTTTCCCCATGTCGAATTGTCCGCAGGTCGAGGTGTCCGCATGTGGGGGTCTCACTGTAATTGCTTTGAACAAGTAGAGAGATTACAAATTTCCAGGTACAGATTGCTTCAAGCGTTTCAAGAGCACCCAGAAAGCCTTCCAGGGAAAGCTTTGGAAATTCATGGGATTTTTGATTTTTACTGAAATATTGTTGGCAAGACTGGCGATAGACCCCCAACCTCAGAAGAAGGGCGCCAGAGAGGATTGTGAAGACTTAAGCCCTTCTCGGGTGGTTTTCCTTATATGTACCTGAGACTTGGAGGAAAGTCATGGTACCCCTTTCGAAAATACCCTTTAAATTCACGCACAATTTCAGGGGTCTTGTGCCATGGCGCCTGGCGTGCATTCCTGTGGCTGGTGCCCAAATCCCCTTTCTTCTTGAATGGTCCAACCAGCTTAATCCGTCTACTGACCACAATGGAAAATAAGCTAGTAGGAAACCATTCCGGACACCGTGGTTTACCAAGTACCCTAACTGCGAAGCTTTGTTCTCAATAGAGTCCCTTTATTAAAAAATTACCGTAATCCGTTCCTGAAAGAAATCTTTTTGACTCAAATTTAACGTGGGGAATTCGAACTAACCGACGCATTTCATGCCAAGGGGTTCATTTATGATGAGAATGATGTGCGGGAGTGGTGGGAAGAATGATTTACACAATTTTGAGCACTTTTCACAAGCTTTCTTCAACCTTCTGTGAAAAAAAATTGACGAAATCTAATGCGTTTTCACGAGTCATTTCACGTATTTTTCACATATGTATTGTAGAGTACTGTACTTCAGTCCTTTGCATTGGAATGCCGCTGGTTGAAAGAAACAGTTTATGTCGAATTGAAGCGCATTTTGTCAGTCAGTTTTTAGGAGTTTCTCCAGGCTAATGAATTTTTCACAAGTAGCAATGAAGGACGTTACAGTATCTTTATTTGACAATTTTGGCAAGACAATGGCAGTTGAAATTATCTCATGAAAAATATATTTTGGCTTTTCTCCTAATAATACTTCAGACACATTTTTACCTGGTTAAATGAATTATTTTCATTTTTGAGTCTGAAAAACCTTTCTTCAAGCCCACATTTCCATTTTTAAAAGACATTTCACTATAATTGCTTCATTGGTTCCTGAATTAATTTTGCAACAAAAAAAGCAGAAGCTTTTCGAATACCTGCCATTCAAGCTGTCTTTCAAGCAACACTTTTTTTGAGCATGCAACAATTTTATGAATATTTGCTGGTCCGCAGAATTTTTTTTGGAAATTTGCGGGTCCGCGGGAGCAAAAAGGTTGGGGAACCCTGACCTAGAGAACCAATTAAATACGTTTCCATTGAGGCCTATTGTGGGAAAAAAGTGATTCGACATGCGGACGTTCTGACTTAAAGACAAGGTCCAAGCACCAGATAATGTCCACATCTCGGGAGTCCCACTGTATTGAAATTATCCTAATGTGGCGAACCCTGACGCAATCAAAATGACCTGGGAAAGCGAATGAAACATTTTATTTATTTTTTAATGCATTACATTTCACGTTTCAGTGGCGTTGGTGTGATTGGTCATGAGAATGAAAATACAGTACCCAGTACAATATTGTGTACTGTACAGCCATCCGTAGAATGACGTGCACAATACAGTACTGTAATTTATTTGGTGCACTACAGTATGTAATTTAAAGAAAACTTACGTCACGATTATTTCGCCATTTTATGAGATGCGATAAATCTTTTTTTTTTTCTGAATCCGTTGGTCTACGGTACTTCTGAAGTATATACCGTACATATTTTCCGCTCGAAGTCCGCTACACGGGAATTTCACATGTTACTCAAAGTTCCACACGCACGAAAAATCTTGGAAAAAAAGGAAAGAAAACTCGTGTCTCTGTTTTGTTTGTGGAAAAATTGGGCCGCACCCGAGGCAACCAACGAAGAAGCGTCCTTTCTCGGAGAGGGTGTGAAATTGTTAAAAATTTTAAAAAGCATTTTTCACTAAGTTGACTTGACGCAATTGTATGACGAAGGCCGACACCGTTTCGGAAAATGCCACGGTCACTCACACCCGTGAAAGGCGTGGGAAAGCCGAAAGTACTGTGATGAATTTCGTTGTACGGTAATGTACAGTATTTTACTCTATTAGTGTAATACAGTAGCAGGACAGTTGAACCTCTGTAAGTCGAATTTCTAGAGACCATGAAAAAAATTTGACTTGAGGAGGTTCTGATTTTTGGAGGTTTCCAATTGAGGAAACAAATCCTTTTGTTGTGAGGAGATGTGAAAAAAAGTGCAGGAAATCATAAATGAGGATATTCTGGGCCTAAACTTGCTCCTTAATGAGTTTACACCTTGCTGAACTTGGAGGCAGGGGTTAATTTGCTATATATGTCTTTCACTTCTTTTCAAGATGCATCAAATTATTCGTTTTAATCATTTTCTCTTCCATATTTCGAGAAAATAATAACCAGAAGGCCTCAGAAAATTCGACTTACAGAGGTTTTAAGAGAAAAAGACTTTGAGTTGGAGAGGTTTTTAATGCATTGATTTCAAGGGAATTAAGACAGGGACTTCAAAAAAAATTTGACTTAGGGAGGAATTCGACTTATTGAGGTTCACCTGTACTTTTTGTTGTTGTTGTCGAGGATTTGAAAACAATGATACTGTACTACTGAATTGATCTATTCTCTGCCCCGAAGCCCAGGTTTCTTGTTTGACGCGAAACCGTCTTCTTTCAATTCCGAAACGCGAAGAAATGCTACTGCTGTACATTTCTATCTTGAAAATGTTTATGTGTACCGTATGCATGTACTGCTTGTATTCCTCTTCTTTTTTTTTACGGTGTGAAGTTTTCAGTACTGAGTCTGTGGCTTGCCTTGGTTTCGTTTCTTGGCACAGACTCCATAGGGTGACAGGAGCAAAATACAAGAGGAATAAATGAGGTTGTAATAAAATGTGTTGATCCGTTGTGACTGGGGTGTCAAGATACAGTACTCGAGACGAAGGAGAGCAAGCGGCAGACGAACACCCATGTCAAATTGTAATCAAGTAAAAAAAAAAAAGAAATAAGAAGGGAAATACAGTTGAACCTTGCAAAGTCGAAACTCCTTACGTCGAATACGAGGGTTCTAACAAAAGTTGACAGAAAAGAAATTAAAATGGTGTACAATCGAGCTGAAGAAAAATTATTCTTTAGGGAAAACATATTCTTTGGCACACACGAGAATCAACCCTGTTCGACGAATTTGTTTTGAATGTTCTGCAAAATTCACCCTGGCAAAATTCAACAGCAGTAGTGTTGAACCTCTAGAAGTCAAATTTCTACGCTCACAATTTCAACCCTGTTCGACGAATTTTTTGAATTTTCTGCAAAATTCACTCTGGCAAAATTTAAATTTGTCAAACAGGGCTGATTTTTGTGTGTGTGCTAAAGAATATGTTTTCCCTGAAGAATAATTATTTTTCAGCTCGATTGTAAGCCATTTTCAATTCTATTCCAAGAACTTTTGTTAGAAAACCCTTGTACCTCCCGAACTCAAATTTTTTTTCAAGTCCCTGTATGGATTCCCTTAGAAAGAATGCATTAAAAACCTCCCTAAATCGAAGTATTTTGCTCTCAAGCCTCTGTAAGTCGAATTTTCTTATGCCTTTTGGTTATTATTTCCTTGAATTATGAAAAATAAAAATCATTGAAACAAATGATTTCACGCATCTTGAAATTAAGTGGAAGGCTAATTGAACAAATGAACCCCTGTCTCAAAGTTCAGAAAGTTGTAAACTCAGTAAGAAGCAAGTTTAGGCTCTGAATATCCTCATCTACAATTTCCCACAATTTTTTTTACATTTCCTCGCAACACAAATTTCTGTTTTTTTTTCACTCAAAAAATCAAAACCTCCCTAGGTTGAATTTTTTTTCGTGGTCCCTAGAAATTCCACTTGAAGAAGTTCAACTGTACTGTCTTGGGTTACCAAAACAATTACTCACTCAGAATCGTGTGACTCACCGATTCAGACGTAGAATTCGTCTACCATATTCTTTCAGATGGAACAAAAAAAGATTTTACATTCGTACCCCCCTCCATCTTGTCAGGAAATGAATGGGTCTTTGTTAAGATATACCCATTTGCGTAGTTTTAGCCTGACGGCGTGTCGTCGCAAATTAATTTTGTAAATATTTCAGAAGAAGTTTTTTTGGGGCTGCTGAAATGTTTGCTGACACTGTGTATATGTCCAAAAGCATTTTCTCAATTATTCCCACTGCATAATAAACATGGCTAACCACTCAAAACAGCAGTATACAATGAGACCCGGAGATGTGGACGTAATTGGTGCATCAAGTGTGTCCCTAGGTCGAGTCTTATTTTCCCATAGACTTACATTATATAAATTTTAATTGATGTTTTATGGAAGAAATATTTTTTAGAATTCCATGAAACATTTTTTGCTGGTTGAAATTGATTCAGTGATTATCTTTTAACTCAATAAGAAAATTTGGAGCTTTGAATACGGTACCTCTGTTCAGTAAATGGAAATTTTGGCAACTGTAAAAATGACATTCAAGTCACAAAAAGAGAAGGAAGTCCCTCTATGCTATAGGTAATTTTTTAAATTAGCTGAATGAATGGGAAAAATATCTGAGAACTTTTCTTGCATAGATCTTAGGGTTGGAAATATCTGTTTTGTACAATTAAGCCAATGTCAAATTGTCCGCACTCAAATGGTCTCACTTTAAATGATCCTACAGGATGCAGAACCCCAAATCAGGGTTTTAAGGACAAATTAAATCTGCACATTTTCATTGAAAAGTAAAGATCAGAATTTTGAATTTCCTGCCCTTCCTTGCCTTCAGGAATCTCGAGTGAGGGAGGTTCACAGTCGAAACATTTCGAGTCGAGGAGGTTCCATTGTTTCTGAAGGGGTTCTTGAACAGGGACTAGAAAGAAACAAATCCGAGTTGGAACGGGTTCGAGTTGAAGAGGTCCGACTCTTTTTTTTTCATTTTCTTCCGGATAAGAAAGAAGGGGTTTTTGATTCGCGAGTGAGAAAACCGGAGCACTTTTCTGACGAAACACGTCGTGTCGTCACCAAGCTATTTTCTCGGGGCAAAACACCGAGAATACTGTACGAAGCGTACAGTATTCTCGGTGTTCCTCACTGCTTTACTGACGCTTTTGTCTGTACTGTATTGCAGTATTATTACACACCTGTGTGAAGCAAGGATTGGAAAAACAAACAAAAATTGCGAGGGAATGATGAATTATATTGGTGTAGACATGAATGGAAATCATCAGTCTGGTGTCTGGCACAGTGCGGTATTCATGGGCGAGGTCAGGTCAGGTCGGGTTGGGTTGGGTGTCGGAAGGATTCAACATGTTTGTGTGTGTCTGTGTGTCTTTGCGTGCTAAAACATTTCCACACACACAATAAATAACGGCATAAAAAAAAAGAAACCTGCGACGGAGAGGAGAGGGCGTCTTCTACACATCATCCCACGTACGTGTGTGTGTGTGTGTGTGTGTCTGTGTGTTGCTAAAACATTTCCACACACACACACACACAGAAATTGTCAACATGCGGACAATTTGACATAGGCTAAATTGTGCGAAGCAGATATTTCCAACCCAAAGATCTATGCAAGAAAAGTTCTTGGATATGTTTCCCATCATTTTACCATTCATTGTGTATGTATATATATAATTTATATATATATATATATATATATATATATATGTGTGTGTGTGTTTGTGTGTCTGTCTGTCTGTCTGTCTGTGTGTGCTAAAACATTTCCACACACAAACACATACACAATGAATGGTAAAATGATGGGAAAAATATCTAAGAACTTTTCTTGCATAGATCTTTGGGTTGGAAATATCTGTTTTGTACAATTTTAGCCTATGTCAAATTGTCCGCATGTCGAGGTGTCCGCATGTTGGGGGGGTCTTACTGTAAATTATGCCTACAGGATGCACAGCCTCAAACCAGGATTTCATGAACCAATTAAATCTGCACATTGTCATTAAAAAGCAAAGATTATAATTTTGAAATTTGAACACACACACGTATTTGGGATGATGTGCAGAAGACGCCCTCTCCTCTCCATCGCAGGTTTCTTTTTTTATGCCTTTATTTATTGTTATCCTTGTTTTTAGTGAAGTGTGGAATCACCTCTCTAATAATATTATAAAGTTTGAGTATTTCCTTCAATGTGGAGTGGATCAGGAAGAATCCAAGACACTTTCCTTCTGGATAGAAATGTAGTCTTATTTGCAATGTACAACCACAAATGTACAGGACACACAACCTTGGAGATTTCCTACTCAGGATGTCTGGATGTGAGTCAGTGCAATGATGCCTGATTTTGGGCAGAAGCTACTGGGGTTTATATACGTGAGTACAGTACTCCAAAATCTCGCAATTTTTTAATGTAATGAAATATATTTGAGTTCTAGGAACTGGTACTCAATTGTGGGATGTATCCAGGTTTGAAGGATGAGGGACAGGGCTGCTTCCTTCAGCAAAGGTCAAGTCAGAATATTTATTATGTAGTCAATAATGATGTTCTAATACAGTATCTCAAGGTTCTCGTTTTGCAGAAGAATAATTCTTTTGCCTTTCTTGCCTCTTTCTTTTTCTCTCACTTCAAGTCATCTTGTCATGCAACTTTTTCTGTTTTTTTTGGAATTATTTCATGGTGATAATTTTCTGGATGATAACATTATAGTTCTCCTTCTTCATGCATGTATATCTTCCTGTGTTTTCCATTCTGTGCTTCTCTCCTGCTTCCGTTTTTTTTTTCTTGTGCTTCTTTCTTCCTGTCGGCGTCGAGATGGTCGAATCGTGTTTCCTTGTTGTTCCCTCCCCTCTCTCTGTCTGTCTCTCTCTCTCTGTCTGTCTGTCTGTCTTCTCTGTCCTTGTGCTGCTTTTCTGATGTGCGCGGGGGTGGTGTATGTATGTGTATGTGTGTGTGTGTGTGAATTTCCCAGGACCGCGATTTCTCGCGCGTGCACCCGCGGCGGTGTGGCAGTGGCGGCGGCGTGGTGGTGGCGGCGGTGGCGACAAGAAAAACAACGGCGTCTCTGGGGATGTGTGCTGTGCTTGCTCTTTTTCCTTCTCATTTTTTATTTTTCTTTCTCCTCCTCTTTCTCCTCAACATTGTGTGGTTGCTTCATGCGAAGAAAGGAAGCTTCCTTGACTTTCGTAAACGGAAGCGATCAACACGTTATGCTTGCGCACAAGGTTGCATTTCCTTCTCTTTGCCCTTTTTTTTTTTTTGGGTCTTGCTTCATTTTTCTTCTTTTCTCGATTACTTTTTCATTGCTGTCGCGTTGTGCAATGATATGTTTGGGGGGGGGGTTGTGTTTTTCGACTTGATGGAGTTGGGGCACATATTTTTTTTTTTCGTTCGCTGGTTTTGGGGCAAGATGGTGAGGATGCTGTACTGTACTGTACAATATCGTACAATACAGTACAGGAGTATATTTCTCAACCGTCGCTCCCTTTTTCGTTGTTCTTGGTCGATGGGAATCGTTTGCCCAGTGTATTGTGGAACAGTTTATTGCTGTAACTCGCTAAATTTAGGAGCAAATCATTATTTTCATCACATGCGTTTTACACACACATACATACGTAAATACATATACTGCACACGCATAAATACACTCGACTGTTGCAAGCGCAGTACAGTATTTGTTTTCCTCTTCTTTTACTCCTGATTCTGGTTCCTTTATTTTTTGGGTTTTGTTGAACGAGGAACGTGTGCCTTTCTGCCTCTTTTCGTGTTTTTTTTTCTGAGTTGAAAGTGCTAGAGATTTGTGTTGATTTATTAGCTTACCGTATTTATTCTAGTACCACGCGCACCTTTTTTCCCCCTCAAAAACCTTTCATCAAAAATCTAGGTGCGCGGTGTGTGTATATATACAGTATGTGTGTGTATCGTATTTAATTTTGTCTCGGTGTTTTTCTTTGTTTTCGTGTTGCAGATAAACTTGAGGCTGATCCTGGTGAGCGGCAAAACTCGGGAGTTCCTATTCAAGCCGTCCGACTCGGCTGGCGACATTGCCCAGTTCGTCTTTGAAAACTGGCCGTCGGGTGAGTTGTTCAACTCGTTTGTACTTTAATTTTAATTCATCCGCCCCCATCCCCTCCTCTCGTTTTCTTTGACTGCTTTGTCAATTTCGTCTCATTTCACCTAATCAATCACTCAATCATTGATTGGTGCACGTGATGGCTAGGTTTTTATTGATCCGCCAGCGCGTCGAATTTCAAAGCAAGATGGCTACACTTCTTATCCCACCCATAAAAAATGGGGGGAAAGTGTGCAAATGGAAAGTTAAAAAAAAAAATAATTCAAACTAACCCAACTAAACTAATAACCTAACCTACCCCAATGAATTAAATAGATTTGTTCAATTTACAAAATTTAAATAAGTTCCAAAATTATTTCAATAAAATAACCTATCCTAACCTACCCCAAAAACCCAATGAATCAAATATATTTGTTCAATTTAAAAATTTAAATAAGTTCCAAAATTATTTCAATAAAATAACCATCCTAACCTAACCTACCCCAAAAACTCAATGAATCAAATTGATTTGTCAATTTACAAAATTGAAATGAATTCCAAAATTAATGCAATAAAATAACCTAACCTAACCTACCCCTACCCATTAAACTACCTACCCATTAAATCTAACAGATTTGTTCACTTTGAAAAATTATAATAAATTCCAAAATTCTGCATGAATTAAATTTAAGAAAGGCACATGTCCCCCTCCCAAGGAAAATCTTGTAGGACTGGGAGGGGAGAACCCCCGACGATTGGACCCTTTTTTTCGGGTGGGATTGCCAGGGTAAATTACTGTACTTCAAACACCGGCTTGCGCAGGTACATTACTACTGTATACTCATCGTGTTGCGATAGCGGCTTGAATTCCAAGCGGCTTGGAATTTCCTTGTTCTTGTTTTCGTTGTTCGTCTTTTTCTGGTTTAATGTCCTCCCATAAAAGCCACGAGGAATGAAAACACATAACCAAGAACACGAGCATTCCTTTGAAGAAATATTTCATTTCGCTGTTGGAAATATTTTCTTGCGACGAGATTCTCGCTTGTGAAGATTGGCAACACTGTTGATCTGCAGGAAAAAGGGGGAATCTCGGGTACTTTGAAGTCGGTTCCTTTCTTGCGCAGGGCCAAAAAAAAAAAAAAAAAGTGCAGAAAGGAAGGGAAAAAATCAAATTCTCGAGGAGGAAAGGGAGGGTAGGTAAGAAAAGAAGATGGAAGAGAGAGAGAGAGGGGAGGCTTTTCAGACTAGGGAGTGAAACGTATCAAAAATGTGCTGCCGGCTATTTTATTTTCGGCTACCTGTTGATCTTGTCAATTCCATTTCTCCCCTTTCCTCTCCCACCTGCACACTGCTGGCTATACAATGCTTGTGAATTTATTCCCCTCGAGGACCTATTGTTTGGTCAGCAGGAGAAGGGTTGGAAGAGCAAGGAGGGCAGAATTTTCCTCCATGGGCTTACCTGGGATATTTATTTTTCATTATTACTCTACACTTGAACGAGTTGAACCTCTATAACTCGAATTTCTAGGGACCAGGAAAAAAATTCGACTTAGGGAGGCTTTGATTTTTAAAGGTTTCCAGTTGAGGAAAGGAATCCTTTTGTTGTGAGGAGATGTGAAAAAAAGTGCAGAAAATCATAAATGAGGACATTTTGGGCCTAAACTTGCTCCTTAATGAGTTTACACCTTGCTGAAATTGGAGGCAGGGGTTCATTTGCTATATTTGTCTTTCACTTCTTTTCAAGATGCATCAAATTATTCGTTTTAATCATTTTCTCATACATATTTCAAGGAAATAATAACCAGAAGGCCTCAGAAAATTCGACACAGAGGTTTTTAGAGAAAAAGACTTTGAGTTAGAGAGGTTTTTTTAATGTATTGATTCTAAGGGAATTCAGACAGGGACTTAAAAAAATGAGACTAAAAAAATTTGACTTAGGAAGGTTTGACTTATGGAGGTTTCAGACAAATTTTAACCTGGTCAAATGAATAATTTTAATTTTTCATTCTGAGGAACCTCTCTTCAAGTCCACTTAAAATTTTTTGAATACATTCAACTTCAGCCACTTAATTGGTCCTAATTCTTATTTAATTTTTTATTTTAGCAGAAAAGCATAAATTTTTGAACTACCTGCCAAAGTCTTCCAAGAAATTTTTTTTTGACTCTGCAAGATTGCATGAAAATTTGCTGGTCTGCAGAAAAAGTTATTAGTTATGCATTATATTATTAGTGCAGTATATTATATGATTATTACTGTGGTTTTTTTTTGTGGTCTGATGAAGGAATGTACAGTGGGACACTGAATGAGGATGTGGAGAAGTCGGTTCTGGAAAAGTTTCCAGACTTTCTTGGCTCGGAATCTAGGGTTTACTTTCTCAATTTATAGTGCTGTGATGAATAATTGTATAGTACGGTCAAACATCTTTCAATTCAAATTTCAAGAGCCCAGATAATATTCGGGTTAAGGAAACTTGACCAAAAATGAATTGCAGAAAAATCGGAATCGGCGATATTTTCTCATCCTTGAATAGCGTCTCAAATAAGTTGAACCGAGTGGACTTGGGTTCATTTGCCCGCTTGATCTCTCACTTGGTTTTCGAAGCAAGCACATCAAGTTACATTTTCATCATCGCTTTTCTCTTTTTTCTTGTGTCAATAAAACAATAGCCAGAAGGCCTTTCTGAGCCATGGAAGTTTGAGGGGAGAGAAGCCTCGGGAGTTGGGGGAGGTTTTAATGCATTGCTTCTCGAGGAATTCAGAGAGGACTTGAAGAAAATAAAATAAAATAATAATTTCGGCAGATGGTGATATTCGACTTGCCGATGCTCGCGTTATCGAGGTTCAAGTTTACTGCTGTATTGATGCGATGCTATAAATTGCGTGCGAGGAAAAGACGATCCAAGTCTGGTCTTGATTCGTATGATGTGGGGCCTTGTCTGAATGTCGGTAGTTGTTTTGGATGCCTCCTCATTTTCTCGCTCCAATTGTACTCTAATGCAGTGTTGCCCAACCCGTGGTCTTTTTTTTGCCGGTCCGTGGGAAATTTCCCCAGGCTAATGAATTTTTCGAAATTAGCAATGAAGGACGTGACAGTATCTTTATTTTTTTTTTATTTTGGCAAAATAATGGCAGTTGAAAATTTTAAATGAAAAATATATGTTGGCTTTTCTCCTATAATAATACTTCAAACAAATTTTTACCTGATTTAATAAATTATTTTAATTTGTGAGTCTGAAAAACCTTTCTTCAAGCCCTCCTCTCCATTAAAAAAAAAAAGATATTCCACTACAGCTGCTTCATTGGTTCTTGACTTGAATTTTTGCATTTGAAAAAAATCAGACGCTTTTCAAATACTGTACCTGCCATTCAAGCTGTCTCTCATGCAAAAATTTTATGAAAATTTGCTGTTCCTCAGAACATTTGATACTTTGCTGGTCCGCAAAAAAGTTCATGGAAATTTGCTGGTCCACAGGACCAAAAAGGTTTGATAGCACTGCTCCCCAACCCGTTGTCTGCAAAATTTTCAGCGTAATAAATTCATCAAATATGGCAATAAAGTCTGTGATCATAACCTGAAATTTCAGAGAGGCAATGGAAGTTGAAATTGCTGTATTATCTGATGAAAAAAAATGTGGATGTTCTTCTAATAGCACTTCAGACAAATTTTCACCTGGTCAAAAATGAATAATTTTGATTTTTCATTCTGAGAAACCTCTCTTCAAGTTAACTTGAAAAATTTTGAATACATTCAACTCCTGCTACTTCATTGTTCCTAATTCTTTCTTTATTGTTGTTGCAGAGAAGCATACATTTTTGAACTACCAGCCAAAGTCTTCCAAGCAAAACTTTTTTGAGTCTGCAAAAATTGAATGAAAATTTGCTGGTCTGCAGAAAAATGTTTTTGGAATTTGCTGGTCCTACATTCCTGCTTGCGCTGGTGAAAAGCAGTGCCTCACAAATGGATGTGGATTTTATAGTTCTGTCACCATGTGCCTCTGTTGTAATCTTGAAAACTGAGTTCATTTGCAATTGCAGGAACTGAACTCTCATCAGCTCACATTATTTCAAATAGACCTGTCATCGGATCCCAGACAAAGGAATTGAATTGTGCAGCCATCAGAATGCAAGTTTTGAATA